>JAGKTI010002303.1:55840-68870 GCA_018397915.1 Birgus latro | reverse complement strand
CATGTCTGCCACATAACAGAACTCCTCCACGTATTCGAAGCGACTGTCACCCCACTAAAAATTTCCATTCTGGTATCAACAGACGAAAAAAAAAAATATTGCACGCTTTAAGCTCATTACATCTTGCAGTCTGTCTCTAACACTACTGAATCTCTTGCATGCCATATGTTGTAAACTAGCAGAGTTTCTGGTGTTGACAATCCCTTGTGGGGCCAACCCCTTGTGGAAGATAAACCCCAAGGGTCCCATTTGACTGGACCTATGCTCCCACTTGAGTTCATATCCCCGGGGAAAGCCTATATTTCTCAAGGACTTACTCACACCATGGACCTAATTCCCATTGGCCAATTTTCCCATTACCCACCCACCCACCCACCTTTCCAAGTCTTCTCACCCACTAACCCACACACTCTTCTACCCATATTGCCCGGCCAAATTCACCCATCCACCCTGCCCACCCCCAGCCTTTTCTCACCTTCCTCACCCACCCTGTACACCAAACTCATTCCCCAGCCCACCCCACCTATCCGCCCCCAACCCACCTGCCCACCGTTCTACCTGTCTGACCACCAAACTCCACCATGTCCTCTTGAAATAGTGCTATTGGTTGTAATTATCGTAAGGTTGTTGGGGAAAGATACGAATTCTACGGTACTTGGCTGCCTTATTTGATCATTTTGACCCAATAAGTGTACTCTTGACCACCAGGGCCACCAATTTAGCAACTTTAAACCACATCTTTAACTTCCTGGGAAAAAGTTAACCCTGTTAGACCCCTTTGGAGCCCTGAAGATACTTTCCCCTTAATATCCATAGTGGGCAGACAGGTAGACAGAGAGACCGGCAAACTTTAAAAAAAACAGTCTAAATTTATCCCATTCTGCAGCATACCTCACACGCCACTGCATCTCTTATGAGCCGATCGGTTGAAATTTGTACAAAAGATAGAATTCTGCCCAACTACAGAAAACTAGTGGAGACTTAAACTGGTACACTTTTCAGTTAGTTTATCCAACTGGAAATGATTTCTATATATTAAAAAAAAATGCCTGATATGTTATTTTTTGTACTTAGTAAAACTTAAAAATTTTAGCAGTTTACCCATGGTAATAATGGAGTTAAGTACAGATTTGATGAAATTATGACTCCTGCTTTTTTCATTTAGGAAGCCATTTTTCAAGATTACATAACAGTTACGGTCATGAAACTTCATACATAATTAGATATTCATATAATCATTTATGTACAGCTTTTGCCTCCTAGATGAAATAGTTGCGAAGTTTTAACAGAAAAATGCATTAAAATAATTAGTTTTGTGTATTATTGCAATTTCATAACATTATATAATCTCATGACATTCTAACTACCTAAAGGCACCAGGAGGCATATTAACACATATTCCTGGAGAGCTGAAACCTGCACCTGTATCAGTTTCTGAGTCCTAGCCCGGGAACGATTTTTTTTTTTATTTTTTCATTATAAAAAACCCCACTAAAGACACACCATTCTACCTACCAAAAGGCACCAGTTCACTATAAGACACATAACTATGCGAAATTTCATGACTCTTTAACAAATACTTTCTGAGTTCTGGCCTGGAAACGAAATTTCTAAGCCCGGCCAGCCTCCCTGCAGCCCAATTCTACAGATGGACACCTTTTGATTCCAGTAATAACAGCACCCTCCTCTAACTTTGTCAGGTGGAGGGTAAAAAGCATTTCTGATTAATACTTATAGACGACAAATTGCTTAGAACTACTTCAGCCATGTTATTAATTCCAGTGTCCAGTAGTTGGATGTAATTCCGAAATAACGCCTTCAGCACAAGGATACATACCCAGTTTCACGACATTACCCTCCTCAAACCTTAGTTTTACCAACTTTCATCTTCAGTCCCTTTGCTTCCATCTCATCCCTCCACCTCTTGAACTTCTCTTTGGCCTCCTGCACACTTCCAGCAACCCAGCCATCAACATATAGTAGTATTCATAAGCAGGGATACACACCTGCTCGTGTTGTCCAATGTAGTATCCACTGCTGATGGGATGTCAAATTATTTATTCTTTTGATTAGCATATTGATTGTCAGGGACCATGTAGTAAGTAAAACAGTGGTGGACAGTACCGTAAACATTTAGAATAGGTGTGTATCCTTACTTATGAATGCGGCTGTACCAGTTCTCGCAGTCAGGTCCTGGTAGGGTCCTCTTTCCCCAGCTCTCTTTCTAACACAGTTCACCTCCAAATTCTCATGAAAGCCTCCCATGTACCAGGGTGAACAGCAATGGACTCAGCACAGAGCCCTAACGACGGGGCATTCTTTCCTGATTCCTAGGACGATATTCTAGGTGACATACGAGACTTCAGAGCAAGTTTTCCTCAGCAGTGTACAGGATGGCCTAAATAAAGCACTCCACTTACACTCCTCCGGGCGATTTCTCATGCGTGGGGAGGGCTCATTCAGTATTCTCAGTAGCTACCCTGCATCATTCACTCATTCCTGCTCCACACGCCACAACCACGCCCTCACCAGTCGACTGAGCCGTCCCCACAACACGTAAGATACTGCCACGTGAGATACCAATGGAACGCTCTTTATGGCCCACCCTGTATTTTGCACATTAGACGCTTTCATCAACTAATACGTTACTGAGACAAATGAAACAAACACTAGAAATAAACGTATAGCATAAAAAAGTAGCCCATATCAAGGTGTAACGGGAAGGGTGAAGGGAGTAGAAGGTCAAGGGAAAATGAAGAGAGTAGGATATCAAGGGAGTGTGAGGAGGGTAGGAGATCAAGGGTGAGTGAGGAGGGTAGGAGATCAAGGGTGAGTAAGGAGGGTAGGAGATCAAGGGAGAGTAAGGAGGATAGGAGATCAAGGGAGAGTAAGGAGGGTAGGAGATCAAGGGAGAGTGAGGAGGAGATCAAAGGAGAGTAAGGAGGGTAGGAGATCAAGGGAGAGTGAGGAGGAGATCAAGGGAGAGTAAGGAGGGTAGGAGATCAAGGGTGAGTAAGGAGGGTAGGAGATCAAGGGGGAATGAAGAGAGTACGACTGAAAACGTAAAAAAAAAATAGGCTATCTCAACACCAGACGTTTTTCTTGAACTGCAAGTGGGTCATAGGAGCCTGAGTGTGTAGAGCGGAGGAATGTTAGACGGAAGGAGGTAATGATGTCAGTATATACTCTTCCTGCTTCCAGACGACTGCTCTCTCTCTCTCTCTCTCTTGTATTAAAAGCGTCACTGTAGCTCATAATTCAACCCTGCCAGTTTGAAATTCTAAAAAAAAAAAATTGTATAACCATAAATCTTTCATGACTTCTGTAGATAAAACCGCTTGGCGTTAGAAAGACCAAAATACTAGACTTGTTCAGGCCATGAGGGGGTTAATGACATCAGTTCTCAGGTTACCATAACGCATTTAAAATGAAGAAAAATCGTATGGGGTTCGCTAAATTAAATTATTAAATAGGACGCCATGATGCCAAGGGTAATTGAGATTATTTTTAAACCCCTCAATTAATAAGCGTCTTACCTGAGCTGACAAAAGAAAGAAAAACAACAGTGGCAGTAGTAGTAGTAGTAATAGTAGTAGTAGTAGTAGTAGCCTATTTACAATAATTAATTCAGTAGTATTTACATTATACAGATGCGTGTGTGCAGTTAATAGATTTGTTTTTGCAGGACGAAGAAGGACAAGGGACTGCACCATTTTCCCAAGTCTACAAATCCGATTACTGAAAAAAGTCTTAGTTACGTGAACTAAATTTTTGTAAGTCTCGTGTTTTCTTCGTCAAGGAAAGGAAAGGGACAAAGGTTTTCTGTTTTTGCGTAGTTCTTCCTGCAAAAAGAAATCCTAAATGTATTTGAATAGATACACTGACAGATAGATAAATTTACTGATAGAGATACGTTCATAAATGGATGGATAAGCAGATACAGATAAAGAGAGAGATACAGGTTTCCTGCAGTCTACTGAGTTCATATCCAGATGAGCTTGGGGTAAATAATAATAATAATAATAATAATCACTGTACAGTATCAATAATACTATGCGAATTAAGTGTTATCTGTGTGTGTCTCTGTCCACATTTGACCTCCTCGGATTTCGACATGCCAGAAGACGAGGAACGACGAGCTGACAACAAATGGGTGTAAATTATAATTCAGTGCGGTCAGTAACGCGCAAGCCACACGCACTGTTGTTCCCGATTTATCGCTAGACACTGGGAACTCTCAACAAGTCATATCGCTGAGTGGAATGAGCTGAAACTTCGCGTGGATATGTCAGAGCAGGTCTTACGTCAGGTCTGGTGTCAGTGCGCGTCTCGGGGGGCAAAGCAGCATTTTACTTCGGACGTTAGATGCCATGTATATGATAGCAGCGTGAACTTATGTTATTACTGAAGAAAACTTTTAAATAAATCTTCATCGCACTCACACCATTCATCGTACAACACAGATTTTCACGGGTTATACCTGATTTATCCACACCCCCTCCGCCATTCCAACTCATCATGTTATTCTCTTTGTTCCCCATTCCCATTTCTTCTTCCTCGGCCCCCAACACCTTCATCCTTCAATCCTTGAACAATAATTTGAATAAACTTTAAATGCACACGAACCATTGCAATAATCCTACAATGCCCAAGCACCACCACCCACCAAGGCACCAACCCACCCACTCCTTTGCTTCCTGGCGAATGCATAACGTTATGGAGGTTACGCGATTGGCGAAAGAGGTTCTTCTCGTCTACTCTTGGGCCTATATTCTTGTCCCTGAAGGAAGCTCCCTAACACCTCTTCCTAAACGATTTATTTTGCTTACTACACTTAATTATCTTATGTGCTACCCTAATGATTCTAAAATCACCATACTGTGGAAAATAAGGTACAAAATTATATTAATCGACCGAATTCACAATAAATCGTCAAGGAAGAGGTGCTACGGAGCCTCTATCATGGACGAGAATATGGACCTTGCAGCTACCAGACGATTAAATTTTGTTTAAGAGACCCCCCCTCCCCCTCCGCAATGAAGAGGTTACAGTAGACTGCGGTATACCAAATCCTCTCTAATTTGACAAATCTATCCTCAGCTGCATGATACCTGTGCTGATAAGGATACACACACACACACACACACACACACACACACACACACACACACACACATAAAGATAGATAGACAGGATATACATATATACTGTATATATATCCTTTTATCTACTTATATTTGTGTGTGTGTGTGTGTGTGTGTGTGTGTGTGTGTGTGTAAACAGGTGAGCACAATGAAATTAAGAAGTTACTGGCTTCCACACCTGTAAGTATAAAATACGTTTAAGAGAGTAAACTTGCTAATGTTATTTTAGAGAGAAGTGTGCCATCCCAACTGCGTAACATTAATGCACACTTTAAAATGGCCATCGTGTTTCAAAATGCGCATACTGTCACATTAGTGGCTCATACTTTTTTTTCCTCAATTTGGTGCTCTGGGAGGGATCTTTTGGGCAACATTTTGACCATTCTGAAGACAAACCACTTAATCAAAATCTATAATTCTTCCATAATCTTTACAGCAAAATGCACATATTCACTGTAGCTTTAATAATTTGCTAGACAACAGCAATATGGTGACGAATTTAGAGAAACACAACCAATGCATCGCGTATTAATTTTTCATAAGCTTTCCAGTGAAGTGCTTAGGTCCGGCGTAGCTTTAACAGTTTCTGAGATAGCAAAGTGTTGGTATTTAATGTGGCACTTTTTGGTCCTCTTTCAGCGATATGGTGTCGAATTTTGAGAGAGAGAGAGAGAAAAAAAAAGCCACTTAAGTATCACCTATTAATTTTCCATGAGCTTTGCACTGGTGTACATAGATTCATTTATGTTTCAACAGACTCAGAATAAAAATACATGATGCTCAGTTTAGAATTTTTAGCTTTTTTAGGAATATGGGGGCGAATTTTGGGAAAGATACTTACATTTCTCATATATCTTACTTTTTCAGAAGCTTTCGGACGAGGGGATTTTTGGACTGGAGGGAATTTTCGGACTGGAAGGGTTAGATAAAGGCCTATATTCTCGTCGCGGAGGCTCCCTAGCACCTCCTCCTTGGCGATTTATTTTTGGATACGGACGGATAATGGAGGCTCCCTAACACCTTCTCCTTAGCGACTTGTTATTGGATATGGCCGGTTAATATAATTTTGTACATTATATATGAAGAGTGTGGTGATATTTTAATGACTTAAATAATACGGAAAATGATAGCAAGGTGAAACAGACAAAATAAATCGCTTAGGAACTGGTGTTAGGGAACCTTAGCCTTAATTAACCTCTTCATATTAAAGATGTATTTGGTACAGGGTGGTCCATACATAGCACTCCTCTTCCATCTCCTCAGGTGCTTTCTTGTGTGGCGTGGGGACGGCTCAGTCGGTGTTATCAATGTCTAACCTGTATTATTTTTTTTTCACTTCTCCCACTGCCATATCAACACCCACACCAGCAGACCGAGCCATCCCGCAACACAAAAGGCGAATTTCTAGTAGAGAGCAATTTACTGATCACCCTGTATATTTCTGACAACGGCCGGCGATTTAATTAACCACCTTCGGGTACCCCCCCCCTCCCCCTCCTCAGAAAAAGGGTCAACGAAAGCTATATCTAATCTCACAACACTGTATCTCATCTCACTCTGCTATATCTAATCTCACTATATCTAATTTCCTTATACTATGTCTGATCTCAGTTTCTTATATCCAGTCTGACTATACTCTTTTCTCTCTACCTTGGCCTAATATTACCATCTCCTCACTTTGAATACTGAGCTGTAAGAACGGATTAACACTAGAATATGTTGCTAGTCACGAAGAAGTGCCATGGGAAGAGAGTTGAGCAATAGCAGAGTCTTTTTCTGCCACTGAGCTAAGTAAAAGAAGCTACAGAAGGTCGAAAATCTGGGACAAGTTAATGTGAAAAATATTGTTCGAAAAATTTTCCCTACTTAAAAAAAAAAAAAAAATGTTATTAAGCAAGAGGAAGAAAAAAATATGATGTCATCGAGTTGAAAGGGTTGCTGACTTTTTTTCTTTTTTTTTTACGTGTCCGACTCTGGGCATAGACTTCACAGACTGCTATCAAGGCCGAGCAGTCCTCCTACATACCATACACCTCTCCATGTCACCACTTCGGCGCTAACACCCACCGTCCATACTGAATACATTCTAGGGCTGTCTCATACGGGACTGGAGTATTGGTATTAGCGGGGGTATTTTTACGACATGTCGGCGGGTCTTCTGGTAGATCAGTAAAGCCTGATTTAATGAAATTCAAATCTTTAAACTGTTCCCTGCCCCAGCGTGGATTTGAATCTGGGTCTGTTAGGACTGCAGGCCACCTCTCTACCGATTAAGCCACCGCCTCCCCCTTCATATATTTATATATTTTTATTGATCTTATTTACGGAATTTTTTTTATTCAACGTAGGGAAGAGGTTTTGTCACTCAGTGTAGAGCCACCTCAGTTGGATAGAAGAGTAATTAAATGCGACAGGAAGAATGCGAGGAAAAAGCAAAAAAGGAGGGCACATGTAGGGGAAAAAAAAAAAAACGTGATAAAGGTGAGAGAAGAAGCAAGCAGCGCTACATCAAGTGAGTGGATGATAAGCACCCCGACCTACCACTGTCCTATAGAGAAGGGGTAAGTGGAAACTTTATCGAACGAGTCCTGTCAAAAGAAATTAAGAAAAACAAAAGAAGAAAAGAACATAAGCTGAACAAAAGTGTCTGAAGGCAGGAAAAAAATAAAAATACGTCATAGGAGAGAAGAGACAGCTATTATTTTATTTAGTTTATTATTTGTTACTTCAGAAAAGGCGTCTTGTAGTGAAGGGGTTTAAAGAAGGTTATATCTGACCCCTCCAATTCTCACAACGCCCCTAAACTGAAGAAAATCGTCTGACGGTGTTAAGGTATACCATGACACTCCTTTAACTCCTAACTTAACCTGAAATTCCTAATGATCCTAGTCATGATGCTATGGAATGGATCTAGAGTCGTAGCGCTGTCTTTTTCTGCCGCTGTTACTCCCAGCTTGGCCTGAAATTGCCATCTCTCCATCCTCGGTGCTGGGCTGTAAGAATAGACTAACACTAGAAATATGATGCTGGTCACGGAGAAGCGCTATGGGAAGGATGCACATCCGTAGTATTGTCTTTCGCTGCCACTGAGCTACGAGAATTAAGCAGCGAAAAGGACTGAAATCCGGGCGAAATACAGATGAAAGAATGATGTATGGGAAAGAAAAACGTCATTTGATGAGGAGAACTGCTTATTACCATCGCCAGACGGTTTTACTCAGCTAAGGGGAGATTTTTCGGATTGGAGAACATCTTTTTTATTCTATTCCTTCTATAATCAGACGGTTTTATTCGGCTTAGGGGGGTCAGGGTGAACGAAGTCGTCTGAAACTCAAAAATAAGTGAAAAGTGCGCTGAATAAAACTGTCAAATTACCAAAGCAAAAAAAGAAAAAAGAAAAAAGAAAAAGTCAGACTGAATGAAATTGTCTGGTTATAGAAGTGAAACATACGTGAGACTGAATAAAATCGTCTGAAGTTGTCAGGATTAAGTGAAAAAATACGCTGAATAAAACAGTCCGAAATGACCAGAAATAAATGAAAACTGTCAGACTAATGAAATCGTCTAGTCACCAAGAGAAAAATAAATGACTGAACAAACCAATAATAAGTGGAAAATACGCCAGGTGAATGAAATCGTCTTAAATTTAAAAGAATAGGCCAAAAATACATCTTGAACACGAGAAATAATTTGCTCAGCTGAAGAAAGCCGTCTGGAGGAAGCCAGAATAATCGTCTGGATGTGGCGGAAGTGAAGCAGAAAATTCACTATCATACTGAAGAGGTTAACAGAGACAGTTAGCCATGGTTAGCCCGAGGGAACCAGCTGGGCCCTCGTCAACTTATATTGTCTTGATGTTGTCTTTTATTTATATTCTTATTTAATTATTCGCTATTAATCGTTGCTTCCTGGCTTCTTTCCTTCACTTCCTGGCTTCTTTCCTTCACTTCCTGGCTTCTTTCCTTCACTTTCTGGCTTCTTTCCTTCGCTTCCTGGCTTCTTTCCTTCGCTTTCTTTCTTCTTTCCTTCACATCCTGGCTTCTTTCCTTCACTTCCTGGCTTCTTTCCTTCGCTTTCTGGCTTTTTTCCTTCACTTTCTGGCTTCTTTCCTTCACTTTCTGTCTTCTTTCCTTCGCTTTCTGTCTTCTTTCCTTCACTTCCTGGCTTCTTTCCTTCACTTCCTGGCTTTTTTCCTTCACTTTCTGGCATCTTTCCTTCACTTTCTGTTTTCTTTCCTTCACTTTTTGCTTCTTTCCTTCACCCTCTGGCTTCTTTCCCTCACTTGCTGGCTTCTTTCCTTCACTTTCTGGCTTCTTTCCTTCATTCTCTGGCTTCTGTCCCTCACTTGTTGGCTTCTTTCCTTCACTTTCTGCTTTTTTTTCTTCGCTTTCTTTCTTCTTTCCTTCACTTTCTGTCTTCTTTCCTTCACATCCTGGCTTCTTTCCTTCAATTCCTCTCTTCTTTCCATTATTTCCATTTATTATGTAACACTCGATACACAATTTATTAATCTAGGTACTTATAAAACACTTTCCAATCAGCCATATCTCAAGAAAAATGGCAGCCAAAATTCAGCCATGCCTAGAGAAACAATAATAAATAGACTGACTAAAATAAAATAAATCCCAGCAGCAACCCTATCGCCAAGAGAAACTTTTTTATATACGTAAAAGTAATGGCATGGGAGCATCAAAAATTTAAGAGATATAACCCCTTCAATTCCATGACCTACTTTTATCAATCAATTCTTGCTGCATTAATTCATTATCCAATCCTATGTCACTCCACAGAGGAGCGTGGAAGCCCGGGGCTAGGCAAGTTGGTCCTGACATTTAAGATGAGAGTGACCAGCCTCACTCATCCCTGAGTGGCATTACGTGAGCAATAAACCCCAACCATCCCTTGGATATAAACCTTCACCGACTCAATCCGATTGGAGCGCCGTAATTACCCACTAAACCACCAGGCGCCAAAATTTGGTTATATGGTTACCACCCAGCGTAGTAAATGGTTTCCTGGTGTACACGAAACCATTTGGCTTGTCACTCAGTGTAGAGTCACCCACAGGCAGAAGGACGAGGAAAGAATGAAGGCAAGAAAGACAGAAGTGGGAGTGTAAAGTCACCCGTAGGCAGAAGGACAAGGAAAGAATGAAGGAAAGAAAGACAGAAGAGCATTGAAGGAAAGAAGGATGGAGGAGAGGAAAGGGCAAACACCCGAGAGCAGCACTACATCGAGTGAGTGAATAGTGAGCGCCCCCACGTACCACAAATAATAATAATAATAATAATAATAATAATAATAATAATAATAATCTAAACATGGCAAAATAATTATAACGACTGAAATTCGCCTCACGACAGACTTTTCGAATCAGAGGGGTTACTGTTATAGCCATGATTAATATCCTTAAGACCAGGTGACTCTCTTAACCTGCATAAAATCGCCTGGAGACTTTGAGAATTAATGAAGAAAACGTGTTGTCAGGTTGAAGGGGTTGTTATCGTAGAACGGGAGATTAACCCTCTAGATGCGATGTTTTTGTGCGTTAAGTAAAATAGTCCGTCGTATTATTATTATTATTATTATTATTATTATTAGTAGTAGTAGTAGTAGTAGTAGTAGTAGTAGTAGTAGTAGTAGTAATAGCAGTAGTAGCAGCAGTCGCAAAACCATGCTTAGCTGAAAGTGAACCCGGTGGACTGTAGGCTGAATCTGTCTTTCATCCACAGTCCTTCCTCTTTCAGGGAGGAGACGGGGAGGGAGTTGAGGGACGTCTGTATAACCAGGCAGTGAAGCAGCTCGGTTATATTAGTGCCACCACACGAAGGAGTCACTCGTCCCTCATAGAGCAATACGTTATCTGAAATTCTTTATGCTCGGCCGAAGCATTAATTTGATATCAGGGTGGTTCAAATATAGCACTCGTCTAGAAACCCACCTACGGGTTTCTTATGTGTTGTGGGAACGGCTCGGTCTCCTGGTGTGGGTGTAGGTGTGGCAGTGGGAGTGGGAAATAGATAACTGATGCAGGGTAGACACTGATAACATGACAGCCGTCCCCACAACACACGAGAAATCACGCAGAGGAGTGGTAGACGAGAGTTATGTATGGACCCCCCTGTATATTTTTTAAACATCACTGGTTTCTCTTGAGCAAAGTAGAATCGTTTGAAGCTAGCCAAAAATAAATAAATAATGAACAGATAAATAATTGAATAAAACGAAATTTGCAAGTACGTAGTTTATGTAGACAGGTCCTAATCCTTTCATTGTGAGTAGGCCTTCCTATCTATAAACTGTATAAATAAGTGAATAAATAAATAAATCGTCTGAGGGCTGGCGGCTGAGAGAGGGAAAACGGCAAAATGTGTTGAGGGGTTTACCGTCAAGTCTGAAGGAAGGAGGTAGACAGGGGAAAAAACAAAACAAAACGAAAACAGGTGGTGAGGAAGGGTAATTGACAGTAAGTAGAGGTAAAGGACACACACACACACACACACACACACACACACACACACACACACACATTCTAAGACTCTCTCTCTCTCTCTCTCTCTCTCTCTCTAATGTCTGGCAGATGTAAGTATTCGTTATTATCTGTCATAATCACCATCATCATCATTCCCATCACTTTCATCATCATCATCATCATCAATCCCATCACTGTCACCATCATCATCAGTATCTAGAACTCTCATCATTTTCACTTTCACTGCTTTCTTCATTATCTCCATTTTCATCACCATTATATTACATCCTATTCACTATCCTCATTACCATAACATCAACACAATTACCATCAACATCACTAGCATCACCATCTTCACCACATTATCAGCATCACCATCATCACTACCAAACCCATCATAATTATCATTTATTATCAATACCTTTATCATCACCATCACCCTCATCAATATCAGTCACTGTTTTTCTCATCATTCTCAGTATATCAACATCATCACCACATCCACCGCTGCCGTTATCATAATTACCCTCACCACCACATCACCACCACCACCACCATCATCATCATCACCACCACTATCTTCTTTATCAACACCTTTACCATCACCATGCGCAGTGTCGGCAACGGGTGCAGAAATGGCGGAAAAATATTATAAGATATATATAAATTTTTGGTGATTTTTTCCATGTAAAAGAATGGTGTCAGAATCGTTATTATTTTCTATACAGATATCCACTTATCTCCTTTGTCAGTTACCAAATACCAGTAACATTTGCTCAGTGGTTAGAAATACCCTGTAACCTCTTGATTATAAAGGTCTGATCGGTTTCCAGTCAACAAAAAAGAAAACCCTTACCCACATACATGATTAACAGCGCAACCAAAGAAAATAATTATAATTCACGATCTGCAAAACACGCAAATATGTACACGTGCACTTATATTAACCTACGAATTACTACAAAACGGATCCCAGCGTTACCCTAATCTTTCTCCAACTCCACAAAAACTCTGGCATAAATTCGTCGTTTTTGGAACGTTCTGCACACGCTTTAATCAAACCGCATCACGCGTTAGCTTGAGGTCTGTTGCTATGAATACTTTCCCAGATAAGCCAGTTTGATGTCCTGTCTATTAATTGTTGACCTTTTTTTTTTTTTTTTGCAGTATGGTATTGAATTTTGAGAAACACCACCCACGTAGCACCCATTACTTTCCATAAGCTTCCCAACTGTGTGTGTGTGTGTGTGTGTGTGTGTCCCCTGTACAGACTGACACAAGTATCATCCCAACGTCTGACGAATACATAGCGGGAAAATCGAAGTATTTGAAACAAGCTTTGGTACAGATAGGGTTTTCATTGTATTTCACCAGCTGTACATTTTCTTCAGCCAGTATTGGGAAGAGAGTTGTT
>JAGKTI010002303.1:34828-45761 GCA_018397915.1 Birgus latro | reverse complement strand
AGAGAGAGAGAGAGAGAGAGAGAGAGAGAGAGAGAGAGAGAGAGAGAGATTTTGCAAGTAAATAATTATCGCCATTAACCCTGGATACATAGATACTTAAATGCTATGCAGTGGACAAAGGTGTATTTTATCAAGCACAGATGAATGATATTATGCACCTTTGTCCTATAACCCACATTTAAACGCCTGCGAATTCAACAAAGAGAGGCAGTGGAAGCGAGCGGTCTTTAGCACTTGACGCTACATAAGTAAAATCGCCTGACAGTAGCGAGATTAAAAAATAAAAATAAAAATCTTTCATTGTAGTCGGTTATGGAAAACATGAGGATATTCTAGTGGGTTTAGTAGGTTCCCTAGTACGTCTTCCTTAGCGATTTAGTTTAACTGTTACCCGTTCGTTTCTCTTGTCGGCTATTTCAGTCTTCCTCATATTGAGATGGATTGCATAGGTAACGTACAAAGCATTATTCACGTGCAAAATCTCTCTCTCTCTCTCTCTCTCTCTCTCTCTCTCTCTCTCTCTCAAAGAAAAAAATGCATTCTTTCAAAATTCTCACATACTTCACTAATGCAGCAGATTTCTTCTTCCATGGACAGCAAGGCGGTGACTAAGAAGGGGTTACTCAAGAACATCACCACACACATTTTTTCCCCTTGTGTGCTTGGTCATGTGTTTGGTTCAGTTTGCTTGTCTGTCCTTCTGTCTGTCATTTTAGGTGTGATCTGTCTGCTAGGGAAGTAATGGAAAACAAGTGAATGGGATTCCAAAAAAACTAACATAATGGAGGAGGGCGTGTTTAGTTTTGGCCGAAAAATATCGTAGGACACATTATCAAGGGCAAGCTCATCTCTAAAAGGTTTGACCCGATTTTGATGAATTTTGTTAGAAGGGTTCAGAGACAGGAAAGAACTCAGCTTAGAGAAAAATCGCTCAGAGGTAAATTTTTCAGGACAAGATCAGATGTTCTGCCCTTTAATTTAAACTTATGACGCGATCGGACTCAAACTTCGTGGAAATGTATAGGGTTAGCCATGGCTAAAATTATTCTATTTTCAGAAAAAAAAACGGGTCAAAGGTCATCGTAAAAGGAGAAGCTCAACCTAAAAAATGTTTGCTCTGATTTGAAGCAAACGGTGGATGTGTCAAAGGTCAGGTAATGAAGCAATTTGAGGAATCAGTCAAAGGTCAAGTCCGCTGTAGGGTGAAGGTGTTGAACTCTGAATACTCCTTGCAATGTGTCTGTGTTTATATAATCACTGTATCCAAAACTTCCTTAGGTGGAGAAAATGGGTGAAAGTTCAGTGAGGAAAAGTACCAACACTGGCACACATTCTCACAACACAGTTCCTTTTCCTTCTGGGGCAAAGTTTGAGGGGGTGAGCGGGGCAGCAGGGGCGGGGCGGGGCTAAGCGTGGGAGAGGAAGCAGGCAATAATGAGGTGTGAGCTCGCCAGGACGTCCCCACCATCACACCACAAGGACACACCCACACCCACATCCCTCTCACACCACACTTACTTAGTCACCTCCTATCCTACCTCTCACGCACCCACACACTCACCTATTCTACGTCTCACTCATCCACACTCATCTCCTATCCCACGCCTCACTGACTCACCACACGCTTCCTTCGTCAGTCACTCATTATCCCTCTCAGTCACTCACACCACACTTAGTTACACATTCACTCATCATCTGCCCTACACCTCACTCACTCACACCCTACTCAGTCACTCATCATCCTACTTTACACCTCACTCGCTCACATCACTCTTTCATACTCCATTCTCGGTCACTCATCAACCCTACCACATCACTCACCCCACATTTGCTTACTCAGTCACTCTCCTCTTACTCTTCACCTCACTCACTCACACCACACCACACCACACACTCTCAGTCACTCACCTTCCCTTTATCTCACTCACTCACATTACATATACTCAGTCACTCATCCTATACCTCATTTGCACCACACTTCAGTCAATCACTTCTACTCCGTAACTCACTCACTCATCCTACACTTCACTCCTTCTGATATAATCCGGGCAATGAGTCACAGGAAGCATTTGACCAATAGCAGTCAAAAGGATCTGATTACGACGTGTTGGCCAGCTACGTATGCAGAAGGGTGTAGAGGCGAGATTAAAAAAAAAGACATGCTGAATGTGAGCGAATGTGAAGTTAATGCTGACAGATCGTGAATACACATTAAACGCATGTACGGTAAATAAAACAAGAACAAAATATTAATTCATTCACGTATAACTCTTTCCCTTCTCGTTTATTCACCTTTCATCACTCTTGGACACCCTTCTGCTGGGACTATGGTCAAACTTCGTTCACTGTGCATGACATCTTAAAGAATTTTCCTCGAGTCTGTCACAGATTCTTAATTTCCGAACCACTCTCCAACGGTTTCTATCTATTTACTTTGTGTCTCAGTCTTCACCTATCTTTCTGGTACTTTTACAGCTGGTGTTGCAGACGGCCACTCTTCTTCTCTAAAGCTTTCGATACTGGTGCTCCTCAGGGTCCTGTTCTATCACCAACTCTCTTTCCTCTCTTCATCATGGATTTCTGTGCTGTACATCTAATCCTGACCATTCGTGTGCTGATGACTACCCCCTTCACATTTCCACCCGTTTTCCACATTGTCCATCACATCAGCAACTTCAGCAATCGCGAGGTGAGGCTATGGCCCACATGGTTTCTGACTTGAGTGTCATTTCTGGACGAGGTAAGAGAAACTGAGTTGTTTTCAATCCATCACAAATCAATTCCTACACCTGTTAACGCGGCTAAATCTTCCGTAAGAATATCTCGTAATGTTCAGCAATACACAACTCTGTCCCTTCGTCACCTCTCAATACCTCTGAGTTTCTTTCTGTGGGACCTATCACCGAAAAATCACGTTACCTCCCTTGGAAGATTCGCCTCCAAAAGTTTGGGTGTGCTATGGCGACTCCGTATTTTCTTTATCTTCCGGAGTTAATGGCACTGTCTTCATTTATCCACTGCCAGACAGCTGACCCCCGTTCCCATGTCACCCTGTACTTCGCCATCATTCTCCCATCTCTGACTTACATGCCACTCATTCTTACATCTCTCCACCCCATGCTTCCACCTCACTCACGGTCTCTCCTTCCTCAGCCCCCTCCACCTCACTCAGATACACTCCCCTCGTCAATCTGTCATTATCCATTTTCTCTAAGTGGCCAGATGATTTCAGGGTATTTCTAATGCTTTCCAGCACGCCCACATCAACACAGTTAAGCTCCCCAACTTCCTCATTTGTTTCTCTGTCCCTCCACGTAACTCAGATGCCCTTATCATACAACATACTTCTGTTTAGTCTCAGTCTTGGCTTGTGTCTTTCCAACAAAGTTCAAGATATTCTTTTCTGCATTAGAGTGGGGATCACAGTACTGTCATGTAGGTGCTTTTATACTACTGTATTCAGTTCACTATTCTTTATCGCTGCTCCCAGTGAGCCTGTACCCTTTCTTCCCTGTTGTACCCTTTCTTGCCCTTCGTCCTCTGAAATTGCCCACCACACTACCCAGCTAGAGGGGCACTCACTGGAGCGCATCTCTTCGACAAGGGCAACGTAATTACCAGACCACTCATCATAATGGGTTAGGTTTTCTCATCAATGATTAGGACTTAACAAAAAGCGTTTTCCGGATCCAGAATCTGTAAAACGATCTGGATCGGTACCAGAAGTTAATCGATTACTCGCTGGGACATGGGCTATCAAACCACCAAAATTGGTCCAAATCTCCCTTTAAGTTTTTGAGTAATCCAGCTGGCAAAAAACAAACAAACAAACAAACAAGGGTGAAGACATACTCTTCTTGTCGGAGAGAAAAATATCCAGTCATCTCTTGGCGATCGAATACTCGCATAATCAAGGTTGTAACTCCGATCGGGACGCTCTAACCACTACACCAACAAGGGATCGGTCCCAAAAGTTAATCGATTGTATCCTGGCCATCTCTCTCTGCTAGATTTTAAGAAATTTTGCAAACAAACTGGGGTGAAAACATACTCTCCTTGTCTGTGAGAAATATTGGATGGCACTCATATTCTCTATTTCCTGACCAACCAGCTCACTGTGCACTTTGTGACCTCATTCCTCTCCAAGACCACAACTTTACGCATTTCTACATTCACTTTTGGTTTTCGTTTGGTACACGCACTTCCAAACCCATTCATTAAGCCTTGCAACTCCCACACATCTTCATTCGGCAATACGTCATTACCAGCAAGCAACAGTGCAGCCATTTTCCAAACATAACCCATGTCTGGAGTTCATTTTCCAAGGGGGGGGGAAGAAGATAAACACATACAGCTCTCCTAAACGGAATGGAGTCAAAGGCTCATCGTCTCATCAACACCACTTCTTCGTACTGTCTCCTTTCAAGCTCTGTCCTATCGCCCCAGTGTTACATTATTTCTCTCACTGTCATCGCTGCCTCAATGGTTACTGCTCTGTTGAACTGTCTACTTGCATCCCTCCTCCATTATGGTGGGCGTCCAACACTAATTTGACAATGCAGTCTCGGCCCTTTTTCTGTTCATCACTCTAATGCAAGAGTTAACCCAGACTCTAAGCCATTCATCTGTACACCAGGTCAGATTTGGAACTGTTTCTTTCAGCTTGTATATACCTCTCCCTAAGCTATCTAGTAATTTCAGGCATAATATATCAAAGTACCTAGAAATGAAGGTATCTGAATTTGGCTTTGCTTTTTTCAGTTTCTCCCTAGAAAAACAACTTTTTTTTTCCAGGCTGCCTGCTTTAGTGCCTTTATATTTAATAAAAAAAAAAAAAAACTTCCTTCTCACACATCACACCATTCAGTCACCCCACACCTCATTCACTCACGGACCTTTCTCTGGACCTTACCAGCTGACTAAGAATGCGCTTGCTGATTGGCTTTGATCACCGTGTCAGAATGTGTCTGAGGTGTAAGTCCCAGATAACTCAATCTCGAATTATCTGTGATACAGTCCAGCGACCTGAATACGGCTAAAACCTAGGCTAATCGAATAATCACCAGTCCGTGGTCTGAACTTGCCTCAAACCCGAGGCTGAATTCGGGCATTAGGCTTCTATGACTCAACTCACACTCACACTCAAGCTCCTACGATTCACTCAGCTGCATGAAATCGTGTGGCGTTAGTGAGTTGGGAGTTGTCCCGAGCATTATACAGTTAACGTGAAATCTGCATATATGAGCTTATTGGAATGATGATGATGATGACGACCATGATGATTCTGATGACGATAATGTTAATAATGAAGAAATCTTATCAACGCCTCCTTACTATCGACGCAGTAGACGTAGTATCGCTGGCGGAGACCCGTGATATGATCGATGGTGACAGTGTTATTTCTAGCTCTGACGTGAATTCTCAGTCCTCTCCTCATACAACGATTCATTTCACATGTTCTCAGGAGGCGGAAAACCACCCTACAGTTCCACGAAACACCCAAGGCCATAAAAAGACCTTGGGAAATAAGTATATGGGGCAGCTTGTGAAGGTATGATTAGGGAAGGACTGAATATTGATGAGATGCAGTTTGTGCCTGGCAAAGGGACCACTGATGCCATATTCCTCTGGACCTTGTCACTCGCACACTCATTACAAACCAAACAAACTCACTCGCTCACTTTCCTCACACCTCACTCACTCATTCCGCACCTCACTTACTCACTTGCTTTAAACCTAACTCATTCACTCGCTCAGTCGCAACAAACCTCACTCACTCACACGCTCAATCACCACAAACCTCACTCGCTAACCCCACTGCTCACTCACCCACTCGCTCACGCACCCCACATCTCACTCATTACTCGCTCACTCGCCTCACACCTAACTCACTCACCCCAAACCTCACCCACTCACTCACTCATCCCACACCTCACTCACTCATTCCACATCTCACTCACCCCAAACCTCACTCATTCATTCCACATCTCACACAGTGACTCACCCACTCTACGCCTCTATCACTCACTCACTCACCCCACACTTCTATCACTGAATCATTCACCACACACCTCTGTCACTCACTCACGCCACATACTTGATCATTCACCCCTCATCTCTCCCATTCATCTCCTACTCACCTCTCACTTACATCTCCTCCTGTCAACCCTCACCTCTTAATCACCCTTCACTTCACCTCACTCACCTCTTTCCCAAATTCATCTCTCTCAAACCTCTCAACTCCCGCCATACACGTCAGCCCCCACTCCCTTCCATTCACTCCTCACCTCTCAATCCCCACTCACCCCTCCTCATTCACCTCTCACCCCTCCCCTCTCATTCACGCACGCATTCTCCATTCACACTTTCATGGCCACTGATTCACACATTCACAACTCATTCAAACACACTTTTCACCCTCTCAAATACTAATATCAACTCTCCTCTTCTCGCACACTTGTTTTCATTCACTCACACACTCATACTCTCTCACTCAGTTACTCACTCACACTCTTACTCACTGTCACTCACCTACATCGTCAATAACTCACCTACACATACTCTCTCTCTCCTTAATGAAAAGTTACAGAAAGGTAAGTTTTAGGAGAAAGAATTGTAAAGTTATTGTCGCTCATTAACCCAAAATTAATAAAGAAAAAAGTAAGTCAAAACTGAGTGTCTGCATAAATGACCCACTCTACTACTACTACTGCTACTACCACTACTACTACGTCTGCTACTACTTCTACTACTACTACTCTTTCTTCTATTACTACTACTATTCTGGAGGTGCAGGAAGGTGACGTACTGACGAATAATGACGTAATACCCTCCCCAACCCCCCCATGCCTCGTATATCCTATAACTGTACAGTATAACACTTCAAACATTGAAAACATCTCTGAATACTGCAATAAGCATGATAAAATGCCAGTGTACTGTACTATACAATGTACTGTACACATTCCACACTAGACACCTGGAGGCACAGTTAGTCAGAGCAAGGCGGGTTAGCAAAGCAGACAGAAGGACAGGCAGACCAAACCAAGTGTGAAGAGTGAGACGCGTGAGGCATGCATGACAGAACTAAAGCAGAAGACGTTAGGAAGAATAAACTCATCAGAGAGTAGTCACTAGCCAGAGTACTTCCTGATACAGTAAATTCCGTGCAGTAAGTGGCATTATTTCCATGTGGTCTAGTGGCATAGGAAGCAATACTGCACTACACCTCCTCCGCTCCTCTTGGTGAATGCATGGTTGGTCTCAGAAGTGCAAGGTCGACAGGTGAAAGTGTCGAGAAGGGGCTTGGAGGCGGAACATCAGAAGGACATAGAGGTGTCGGCCTGGGTGGCGGTGGTAGCCATGAGACTGGGGGACGAGAGATGGAGACTTGAAGTGCTGGACTGCGGCATGAGGGAAACAGCTGCTGATGTCGTTGGCAAGAAGAAGGACGGAATAGACAGAAGCTTAGAGAAGCGACACTGCTGGTGGCGTATCACTCATCCCTGGCTTATCACATAGCAAAAGACAACGTTGTTGTCATGAGAGTGGAGTCGGTGTTGAGGTGTTCAGGATACTTGATGACCAGATCCATCGCCTCGCGGACCTGCTACAGCACAGGGATGCTCGGGGTGATGTCCACTTCATCTGTATCCTCATCTTCCTCGGCCTCCCCGGAAGAAGTCACACAGGCGGCACTCTCCTCGTCGGTAATCTTTTGATGACCCGGGTCGCTCTCGTCAACCTCGAGTCACTCCTCGACCTCATCCTGGGTGATGCCCTCACTAGACCTGTGGAAACATGGACGGAAGTCGGAAGTCTCAAAACCTGTAAAGTCCACAAATGACTCTTCTCTCTGGAGGAGCCGCTTCCATCCATTCTCTAGCGTGTTGGCAGTGATATCCTTCCAGGCCTGAGCCCAGCAGAAGATGGCTGACATGAGGCTGAGCCGTTTCAGATTCTCCAGCATCCTTGTCCCTAGAGTCGATTCCTCCTCCTCCTCCTCTTCGAGCATAACCATAACCTCTTCAAGAAACTTCCGACAGCACAGCCTATTCATTGCTACAAAATTCCCTGGTCCATTAGTTGCAGGATCGCAGTCATAATAGGTTGCAAAAAGAGACACCTAATACAACAGTGATCTCCAATCGATTACTCAGAAAGGTGAGAAGGTGTACTGTCGACGATGAAGGAGAGACTTTTTCTGGTCATAACAGCAGCCATAACCAACGTCTGATAATGGAAAATCTCTTTACAGAGTGGTTAAAAAAGCAGTCTGAGATCTTGGCTGTGAACCAAGCCTTCTTAGAAAGTTCATAAACCGTGAGCCACTGGGAGCCTATCCATTAACCCACGAAGATAAATTGGTTGTTGGAGTGTCTAACTACAACAGGTTTGAGCCAAGGCAAACCTGTTGCATCTGCACAACGCAAAACTGACACACGCCGTTTGCTTACTTTGTGGCCAGGTAGCGACTTTTCCTTTTCACTAGCCAGGGAATTAGTTGGGGATAAGTGGTAACTGAGGCTTTTCGTCAGAATTATAAACTTATTGAGGATCAGATCTTCGTCATCAGTCAGTTTTTTTAAGCTTCTGTCAAAACTCATCACTTCCCACACCCGATGTGTCCAAAGTTTCGCCATGTTTTCTCTTGTTAGAGATCCCATGTCGAAGTTTGAAGTGAGACAACCAACCATCAGAAACCTTGAAACTGGTTGTGGCCACGCGTCGAGCACCATGACACCACCGCTTTGTTGTTGGCAGTAACACTTCTGTACTTTGGTATGTTCCATTCAAGACGTTGGGATGTCTGTCCACGTTAACTCCCATACTTTATGATTTGTTCTCGTGCCATCTTAATGTCCTGCATTGTTGTGCCAAACACACCAAAAAAATTCAACTGCCCGGCTTACTCTCCATCCCTTGTCCAGTTTTCTGATAGTCTCCTGCTTCATTTCAAAGGATAGGACATTCTTGGTGCACTTGGCAGGTGAAGATGTCATTGAGACACATGCCAACGGAAGGCAGGAAGCAAGAATGACATGAAAAAGGACAGGGTTGACGAAACATGCGACGAACTCCATCCTATGCAAAACTACCACACGGCATTTCAGAAGCATAGGGAAAGCACAGAGTGGAGGCCATGGGGGAAGGCGGGGTCCAACACGCTGTCATCCATTTTGAGAGAAGATACACGAGGATATAAGAATAGGAAAATTATGTACTGGAGAGGAGGGATATACATAACTAATTTTGAACATGAAAAGAAAACTAGAGACACAGGTGACCAATTAGAAAGGAAATGGCCAAATTTGGCAACAATATAAAAACCTGTGTTTTGGTGACGAGACGGCAATGATTGGTCCGCCAAATGAAGTGGCCTTTGAATTTTGGGCTACCTTTGGATTTTTAAAAATGTGCCCCCAATTGCAGTTATGGATAATGATACCTGCCGGATGATGCACTGAAAGATAAGCAAGAGTTTACTGTATCTGGAAATAATTTTGCTAGTGAGGTGGAACCAAGATCTCGAAGTGTTGAATGATATGTGAATGATTTTGTTGCCATTTTCATTGGACATGGTACTTTCTACAATGAAATAATAATAATAATAAATACTAACTAAATAAAGAAAAATTTCCCACGGCCTCTGCCTACTAGAAGATGAGCTATAAAGGAACAAGGCCACTGATCTTCAGGTCACCTTAGGTAATCAGGATCTAGAAGTCGACAAAGTTTGGTGGCTCTAGTTTTATTTCTTCATGTAAAATCAAGTGTTTGCTCTGTCTTCCGGAGTAGCCCAAACTTTTGATCTATATGCGATCTCAGCGAATAATCTGATATGGACTATATTAAGCACTGCATTCTGGCCGTGTCCTAAGTGTACATACCATTGAAAATTTCAGCCCTCTAACTCAAGTGGTTCTTGAACTTTAGGGTCACGTTTTTTTTTTTCCCAAATACTATCGGGGTTCCAAGAGTAGGATCAGGATGATATCTGGTAGATGAAGTGGCCAACTAGTACTATAACATGGCAAAAAATGGAGGCTGTAGATCAAACGGTATGCAAATGGCAGCGATTTAGATCTACCCTAGAATACTACTAATAATATTGACAAAAACAAGAAAGTATTCCTTAAGGACGTGGGAAGGTTTGATAATAATAGTAGTAGTAAGAGGAGTAGCAGCTGCCTATCGAAAATATAGATAATGTCTCAACATTACACTTCACAGACACATGAATAAACAAAAGGCCACGACAGCTATTCAAAACCTTCAGCCAAAAAACATCCTCCATGAGCCACCACCAGACACACACCCCACAGAAACTACCCTATCCAAAGAGACACAAATATATCCCAGCTACAGTACCAGCACAAACTACAACTCACGAACAATGCACTATGACCACACTACAACGCATCTCCCAACACCACATTTACTCAGCACATACACCACACTATCACAATCAAACAAACCTTCATTATAACCTGCACAAAAGGTCTCTGGGAGCATGTGGTTGGAGTGACCAGTTTCCTGAGGTCTACTGGGGACACGTACAGATGAGCCTGAGGTCGGAACTACAATAACAATACAATTTTGTTTTTTCAATTTCTTTTCTTAATCTCTCCTCATCATATCTTACGTATACATCATGGTAGGCACGATGCTGCTGTTGATCGTTTCCACACCATACACAGCACATACATTTATTGATAACTGATGCATACTCTGAAGAAAAAGGAGCATTCATTGAGTGCAACACCCACACGCTATATTCAGCCAAAAGAGCCATACCTCTGAATTTACCGTCTTTGTCATGAAGTTCTCGAAACCGTCAATTCAGCCTTGCCTGACTGTCAACCCTTCCATCAAGTCTGGTCCAGATCAGAGCCAAACTATTTGATTTTTACTCTTCACACACACACACACA
>JAGKTI010002303.1:0-24617 GCA_018397915.1 Birgus latro | reverse complement strand
CCCTTGTACTCAGACCGTCACGACCCTTCACCCTACCTTACACCTACTTCTATCTCCACCCTACCTTATACCTGCCCCTTCCCTACCTCACACCATCTCCTTCCTATTTTTTTTCTACCTCATCCTTACCCTTCCCTACCTTGCATCTGGAAATTCCTCCCTATCCTCCTTCCCTCTGTTTAGAGCTTCCCTTCCCTCTCTACCTTATATCCAGATCTTACTTTTTATCTAGAAAATCCTACCTTGTATTTCCCTTGCCTAGAGTTTCTTCCCTTCCCTTTTACCCTCCCTACCTTACATCTAGCCACTCCTTACCTTTCAGGCACCTCCTCCCATTTTTCCTTCCTCGTCCCTCCCTCCTTGCCTCCCTTCACAGTATCTATAATTATTTCTCAGTTTTCTTCTCCCCACAATAGTTTTTTTGCTGCCTTCCATCTAGAAATTCCCATCTAAATATTCATTCTCTTTAGGCAGATCTTCTCTACCTCCTGCCTTGAATCCCCCATCCCTCCCTCTACCCAGATCTTTCCTCCCTTCCCTCTCTATTTCCTCCTTCCCTGCATTTTGTGTCTTCTCCCTACCGTATCAATACATTCCCTACCTAATGCTACACTTTTACCTAGACATTTCGTTCCCTTCCTACCGCTTGCCTAAATTCTCTCTCCCTTCCCCTCACCTTACCCAGATCTTTAATTCCCTCTCTGCTTCCTCCCCTCCCTTCATTTACCTAGATCTCTCCTTAAACCTACCTTTGGGTGCGGAGGTCTGGGCTGCAGCTAGGGACAGACAAAGCAGCGAAGCCAGCAAGAGTACTCTGTGAAGCGCCATTGGGGGTCCACACAACTGATCCGCCGCCCACCCGATCCTCGCCTTATATAGTCTCGCATCGCCCCGCCCCACCTCTGTTTACATCCCGCTCTGGATTCACAGACACACTTACGATCAATTCCCTGTCGTAACTGTGATTTCTTTAGCCACGAAGGACGTGGAAAGTAGAATGCAGAAACTTCTCATATCTTGCTCATCCTGCAATTTAAAATCAGAGTTACGACATAGAATTCATCCTAAGTACGTTTGTGTATCCCGCCTTCAGCCGACTCTTGAAAGGAGAATCCGTAAGTTGATCTTGGTTCGTGTTACGGGTACTCTGACGCATGTTTTAAGGATATTCAGAGAAGGGTTTCAGATAAGGATTGATTTTAGTTCTCGTTACAGATACCCCGGGGGGCGATCTAGGAGAAGAGAGGCACTTGGAAAAAAGCTCACTGTCGTCACAGCCCCCCGCCCCCAGACGTGTTCTAGGTGAAAATTAAGACTTGGAAAAGAATAACTGCCTGTTGATTTAAGTTTTCACGGCTGCTCTGGGGAGTGATGCAGGAAAAGACTGAGACTTAGGGAAAAATTTACCTCTTGAACACGATAACTTCTTTTTCAATTTATTCTTGATTTCCCAAATGATTTAGTTAAAGTTGTGGGAGATTTAAGGTCGTAGGCTTAAGTCTTTAATTGCAAAAGTCGAGTGCAGAACCCTAATTTCTGGTGGTTATTTATGGAACGCCTTTGGTTATAAGGTATGGTCAGCCTGCATCCCATATTACAGAATGCAGTCAGCAATCATATAGGTGGGCCAAATACATTGCCTCATTACCACCGACTTCAAAAATAATCGTCTGTACCCCACTTTGCGAGTTAAGGTTTAAATATACGACCTCTGCCATACTGAAGGTGTAAACGAAGGCTAACGTTATATCCAATCACTCCGGGTCAGGAAGTCTCTGATGAACTTTATGAAGCCGTTTGGAAGTAAAAATACTATTATGAAGAACATGTCCTCGTAGGTCTAAGCACATGATGATGATGTTGATGATACTACTACTACTACTACTACTACTATCATTATTAACTCCGCCAAGGAGGTTATGTTTTCACCCTTGTCCGTTTGTTTGTTTGTTGGTTGGTTGGTTTGTGAGCAAGATTACACAAAAACTACTGGACGGATCTCCACGAAACGTGGTAGAAAAATGGGCCTTGGCCCAGAATAGACTCCATTAAATTTTGGTGCGGATCCGGATAAAGGAGCGGATCTAGGATTTTTTTTTCTTTAACATTGCAAGATAGGGCGTTTTTCGACATTTTCGTAAAAATTTCGGTGAATATTGCATGGATGTTGACGAAAAATAAAAAAATCAGGCATATTTAGGATGTTGGTATCTACGAATGTGTATAGTCTGGCGCGGATCCACATAAAATTCCGGATCTAGCGGATTTAAATATGCTTTTAGAGGGGGGTAGTCTTTTTCCAGCTGCCGTTCAGTAACAAATAGGACTTGATTGAATTAAAAAGAACTACGTGTTGGGCCTTGGCGGAAGTATGCACTCTACTGAGCGCCATTCTAGTTATTAATATTATTACCTCAGCCAAGGAAGTGATGTTTTACTCCGCGTTGTTATGTTTTTCTGTCTGTTTGTCTGTTATCAGGATTATTCAAAATGTTATGACCGGACCTTGATGAAATATTGGGGAAGGGTGGGCCATGGGCCGAGAAATAAATTATTTAATTTTGGGCAGGATCCGGAGTATTCCGCGCAATATCTCCAGATGTTCTCAATGAATTTCAATGACATTTTGTAGAAAGGTGCGCCATGGACCAAGAAAGAATTGATTAAATTTTGGGGCGAATCCGGATCCGGATCTGAGATTATTAAAACACTTATGAACGAACTTTGATGAAATTTTGTGGAAAGTGGACCATGGGCCAAGGAAGAAATGATTAAATTTGGGGGAGGATCCGGATCCGGATCCAGAGTATCCCGAACAATATCTCCAAAAGTTCTCAGTGAATTGCAGCGAAATTTTGTGGGAAGGTTGGCCATGGACCAATAAATAATTGAATGAATTTTGAGGCGGATCCGGATCCGGATCCTATATCCTTGGAATCAGATCCGCATCCTTTTTAATGGCACTGGCGGAAGTATGCGCTCTCTGAGTGCTTTCTAGTTATTATTATCATTATTTTATTATTATTATTGTTATTATTATTATTTATATTATTACTATGATGATGATGATGGTGATGATGATGTCGAATGAAGATGACAATGACGATGATGATGAAGATAGCGGTTTCATTCAGCATGGGAAAGACCCCTCGTCCTGAAGGGAATAAGAGATTGGCTATACTTTGGAGGGGCTGGCTATAATTCAAAAGAACTGGCTATCTTTAGGGGATTTGGCAGTATCATGGAGACATTGGCTATATTTTGGTGAGTGTGGCTACATTTTGGAGGGATTGGCTATATATTTTTGAAGAGTTGGCTATATCTATGAGGGCCTGGCTGTATTTTCGAAGGACTGGCTATATTATTGAGGAATTGGATATATTTTGGAGGGATTGGATATATTTTGGAGGGACTGGATATATTTTGGAGGGACTGGATATATTTTGGAGGGACTGGATATATTTTGGAGGGATTGGTTATATTTTGGAGGGACTAACTATATTTTCGAGGAACTGGCTATGTTTTGAAAGGATCATATATATTTTGGAGTGACTTACTATATTCTGGAGCAACTGGCTAGATTATGGAGGGATTGGCTGTATTTTGGAGGGATTGGCTATATTTTGAAGGGATTGGCTATATTTCGAAGGGATTGGCTATATTCTGAAGGAATTGACTATAATTTGAAAATATTGGTTATATTTTGTGGGTATTAGTTTTACTTTGGAGGGATTGGCTATATTTTGAGGGTAGTGGTTATCTTTTGGAGGAATTGGTTATATTCTGAAGGTACCGGTTATACTCTGGAGTCACTGGCTATAATTTGGAGGAATTTGTTTCACTTTGGAAGGATTTGCTATATTCTGAAGGTATTAGTTATAATTTTAAGGTATTGGGTACTGGTGACATTCTGATGGGATTAGGTATAATTTGAAGGTACTAGTTATATTTTGAGGGTATTGGTTATATCTGTACCTTGAATTGCCACCACCGGCAGAGATTGGTAATACTGTGAAGGTATTGGTTATATTATTGGTTATATTTTGCAGGTACTGGCTATATTTTGAAGGTATTGGTTATATTTTGAAGGTATTGGTTATATTTTAAGGTATTGGTTAAATTTTGAAGGTATTGGTTATATTTTGAGGTATTAGTTATATTTTGAAGGTATTGGTTATATTTTGGAGGTATTAGTTATATCTTGAAGGTATTGGTTATATTTTGGAGGTATTGGTTATATCTGTACCTTGGACTTCCACCACCAACAGGCTAAGGCTGGCGGCACAGGGCTTTCCTGGTCGTCATCAAGTGGCTGGTCGTCATCAAGTGGCTGTTTCCACCAAAAATCATGCTCGTCAGCGAAGTGCGGGTTCAGCCTTATACTTTACCAACATTCGTGTTCTTAGAATCAGTCTATATTCTGTTCATCTGTTACTTGAATCTACAGCCCCTCCAGCCCTAACCTTCACAGAAACCCATATCTCTCCCTTTACCAGCTTACACCCATATAGTTTTCCTGATTATCATCTCCTCACTGACCCTCGTAACAAAGGTGGCACTTGCTGCTACAGTAATTCAAACTACGTAACTGACACAATCAGCAGCTTTACGTTTACCAATGTTGATTACTCATTTTAATAACAAAGCTACCTTAATGTAGCCAAATATATCTGCATAGTTTATCATTCCCTCAATGCCGCATCAGAGCTTAGTGTATCTGACTCTATACCCACGCAGTTGACCAACCTTAACCTCACCCCTACCTCTGAAATTACTTTGCTGAATTATTTCCACGTCCATGATGTAGAATGGTTATTGCACTCTGCCAGGACCGATGATGCTGGTCTAGAGTGCGAGTTGCTTGCAGAATCGTTTAATCGCACGCAACTGGTCAAACAACTACCCATAAAACCAGATAATCCTGACCATACTGCCTATCTCTTGAACCTATTCCTGACAAATAACTCAGATGAGTACTATTACCACTTGGATCCTCCGACCACAATCTCATCGAAGCCTCACTAGCCAGTTGCCCCAAACCTCCCCGTTTTGAACCAGTCGGGGTGACCAGATGGAACTTCGATAGGGCAGACTGGAATGGATTTAAAAATAACCTCTAACTGATATTCCATGGCAGTCTTACTTCTCCACCGACATCATTTCTGCCCAGTCCCACATTAATGCTTTAATACAAGTTGGTATGGAACTGTTCATATCCTTTCAATAATTTACTAAAATACTGGTCTTTCCAAAATGGCTCGACAGCAATAATTGTGCTACAGCAACGATCCAAAAGCATATAACTTTTACTTAAAGTCGAAAACTACCGAATCCCTCAGCCATTTTCAAACAGGTAGAAACCATGTAAAACAGTAATAAATTATCGATAAATCAAACTTTCCTCACAACCAAGCATCCAAACAACTAAATAATCCTAATAACAGTAGAATATTCAGGTCAACTCTCATTTCTTTCAAACAGTAACTTTAGCAGGTCATCACCGTTCCCCCACTAAAATCATCAGACGGAAACGCTGTAAATGACCCATGTGGTGGAAAAGCCAACATTTTTGCCAATGTGTTTGCCAGAAAATCTTCCTTAAAGGATGTCAATAAGAACATTCCTGTACTAGAACTTGACTCTCACGAAATTGCTCATCTAAAGATACAGACTAGATACATCAAATCTGTTCTAGACAATTTACTAACCAACAAAGCTCCAGGTCCAGATGGAATTCCTCCAGTCGTTTTGAAAGTGTTTCCCAGAACTTGCTCAAACAATTTATGTGTACTTTATCATTCCCTAATTCTTGGAAAGAAACCACCAGCCACACAATTCCAAAGAAAGGAAGTTCATCTGATCCCTCTGATTACAGACCAATAGCTATCACATCTTGTCTTGGTAAAGTATTTGAGTTTGTCATTAACATGTACAATGTTAAACGTCTTGAATCCAACAACTTAATTAGTGGCAGAGAGCATGGTTTTCGCCATGAAAGATCCGCTGTTGATATACTTAATCTCGTTACTCATTCCATCCATCAATCAGGTGACCAACATGGAGAAACACATTCAGTAGTCCTTGATATTTCTAAAGCTTTTGGCAGAGCGTGGCAGCCTTCCCTGTTATCCAAACTCCCATGCTACAGCCTATCATCTTTTGTCCACTTGATTTCCTAATTTCTCAGCAACAGAAAGGCAGTTGATACATACTCCAATATCCACTCATATACTGTAACGCCGGTGTGCCACAAGGATCACTCCTGGCTCCAACCCTGTTCCTCATTCATATTAATGATCGCTTATCTGTCACCCATAAGCCCATTCACTCACATGGTGATGACTCAACACTTCACAGTTCCTTCACAATTAAACATCCATTTACAAAGCTTGATATTTCTAACTACCAACTCAGCTCAGCAGTCTCCTTAAATCGGAACTTATCCAAGATCACTGATGTGGACAAAATAACATTATCTCATTTAATGCTAGAAAAAAATAAATATATCCAGTTTGCTGATAGACAGCTGTTGCCTGATTTCGGGATTATCTTCAGTGCTACCTATATTCCTACCGCTAAAAGAACTGAGATTCTCGGTGTTCCGCTTAATAATGCCCTCAGTTGACCTTCTCATTTTTGATCACTTGCTAAAACCGCCTGAAGAAACTTAGTATATTGCACAGAATCCATAACTTCTTCACTGACGAGCGTTTATTTATAATTTACAAGAGGGTTCAACCTGAATATTGCTCACCCTCGTGGAATGGATATGGAGAGGTTGCATTATAACAACTCGACAAAATTCAGAATAAAGCTGTAAGACTGATTTATAACCCAGCCATTGGAAATGAACTACCTCCGCTAGAAGAAAGCCGGAATGCTGCCTCCCTTGTATTATCTTACAAACACTTTTATGGCAAATGCTCAGACGACGTTGCATCCATTGTGCCCCCTCTCCATGTCTTTCCTTGTGCTACATGGGCATCTGGTTGCGCTCATGATTTGACTGTCACAGTATCATATTGCAGAACTTCTACGCATCAAAACAAATATATTGCCAGAACTGCTTCTCTTTGGAACTCGTTTACCCAGATTAGCTTCACTCCAAACTTCAAACTACAGCAGTTCATGTCCAACTGTTGCAGATTTTTAATGAGCGGAGGACGGCTGTAATCTGGTGTATGGATTTTTTAAAACTTGATAGGTTTTTCCTTCCTCTGTTTATTTTCTGTAAAAAAAAAAAAAAAAAATCGAGGGAGTGGCTACATTTTGGAGTGACTGGTTATATTTTGGAGGGATTGGTTATATTTTGGAGGGATTGGCAATGTTTTGGAGGGAATGACTACTTTTCTGAGGGATTGGATCTATTTTGGGGGGAATGACTATATTTTGGGGGGACTGGTTATATTTTGGAGGTATTGGCTATGTTTTGTTGGAATTCGCTATATTTAGAAGGGTTTGGTTATATTTTGGCGGAAGTGGCTACATTTTTAAAGGATTGGCTATACTTTGGAGGGACTGGGTATATTTAGGAAGAGTTATGTATAAGATTTTGATGAATGGGTGCAGTTTGGAAGAAGAAAAATATATAAAAAGAGTGGCGTCCTAGGCGGAAGGGGGCAATACAGTACAATTTTTTTTATCAATCTCTATCTATCAGTAAACTGTTATCATGATCACCACCTTCCTTATTCTCCTCCTCCTCTTCCTTCTTCTTCCCCTCCTTCTTCTTCTTCTTCATTAATATCCTGCTGTCACTGTTATATATGAAGTGAGCAGGATTCATGAACAGCACAGGAAAGAACAGTATGCAACACCTGCGCCTGTCAAATGGTCTCAAGGCCAAATATTTGATTTTGCTCTGTCAGCTTTACGTTCGACAGATTGCTCTCAGAATCGACCCACTTCATTTTTGCCTGACTTTTAAACATTCCACCAAGCTTGACTCAACTCAGATCAAAATTAGTTCATTTTACCTTGAAATCTGACTTCTCCCAGTGACAAAGGAGTACGAAAGGAGGGCAAACAGCGACAGACGTGTTGGTCCTGTCGTGTCTGTTTGGTATAGGTTGTAACCAACAAATCTGTTCTACCAGTTAAGGACAAGGACAGAAAAGCAGGAAGGCTCCTTTGACCTTAGGCTGGTTGTCCCCAGATTAAATCCCGTTTTCCTAACCAACCCTGAACCCATCTACAAAGCTTGGTGTAAATCGGTATCATTTAAGTCTGCTTTGTCATGTGACCCTGACCTTTGACATATACCTGTTTAAAAAGTAGGTTAACTCCTTCGCTCATCCTCAAACCTTCCATCAGGCTTGGTCACAAATGCATAAAATCTTATTTATTTTGTTCACACGTAGACACACGGGGTGAACTTTGACCTTGTCTTGTGGCCTTGACCTTTGACTCATTGTTCTCAAAATCCAGACCCTTTGTTCTTGTATTGTCCTTAACCATTCCACCGACTTTGATCCAAATCGAATTAAAAATGTCTAAACTGAAATTGCAGAGTCATATTTAAACTAGTCCTGTGTGTTTGATGTCTGACTTGCTATTCTTGTTTAAAAAGGGGTGGGGGGGGGAGGGAGTTAACCCCATGGCTATCCCTCTACCTCTCTTCCAAATGGTTAAAATTGGATTGAAAAAAGTATTTGAATTGTTCTGTTCACACACACACACACACACATACACACACACACACACATACACACACACACACACACACACACACACACACACACACGTCGAGCAAAACACAGTAGGCTATGCGTCACGCTTTTCGAGTACAAGTGTAAAACTGAAAACACGAAAGTATTAGGATATAGCCAGAGCATCATCATCAACATCAACAACAACACATCATATTTCCACCGTTATACGCGGGAAGGCCAGACTTCAACGATAAAAACGGAAAACAAGAAAGTACCAGAATGATTACAGCAAATACGTGAATATCTTAGTTTCCTCGTTCTTTAAGTAGTTGTATGCTGGCTTCATTTACTTGGAGAAAGCGTATGACCGAGTGGTTTGACAAGGAATGTGGAAAATATTAAAAAAATATATGGAGTAAACGGGATGCTGTTGAATGCCTTGAAGAGTATGTATGACGGTGCTAGGGGTGCAGTAAGTGTGGATGGTGAACTGGGTGAATGTTTCTATTTGTACTTTGGATGGAAACACGGATGTGTCTTGTCTCCATGGTTGTTTAATTTGTATATGGACGGAGTTATAAAAGAGATACAAGGTAGAGCAGTGGATGTTGAAGCTGCCCTAATGGGAGAGGGCAGCGTCTGGAAACTTCCTTTCCTGTTGCTTGCAGATGATAGTGTACACTTAAATGAAGGCAAACGGGAACTGCAAGACTTGGTGAATGAGTTAGACTATGTAAGAAACGGAATCTAAAGGTGAATGTAGGGAAGAGTAAAGTTGTGGTCTTTGAGAGAAATGAAGTCACTGAATGCACACTGAGCCTGGATAGCGAAGAAATGGAAATTGTGTTTCCATTTAAGCACTTAGGTAGTGTGATGACTAAAGATGGAAGTTTGTAGGATGAAGTGCTTGAAACGTTACAGCAGGGAAGAAGGGTTGCTGGTTCATTTAAAGTAATGATAAGAAACTGAAGTGAATATGGAAGTAGAAAAGTCGCTGCATGACAGTATTATGATACTAACTGTAAAGTTTGGAAACGAAGCTTGGGCCTTGTTGGAACGACACAAATCAAGAGTGAGAGGAGTGGAAATGAGTCACTTAACAGGAGCATGTGGAGTTACATGGAGAGACAGACTGACAATTAAGGAAATGAGGAAGCGTTGTGGTGTGGTGGTGGATATGACAGAGTGGTTTGGCCATGTGGAAAGGATGGAGAGCGAGAGATTAACTAGGAGGTATGTGAGTCTAGTGGAGGGAAGGAGAGGGAAGGAGAAACCGAGGATGAGGTGGAGGGATGGAGTGTAGTGGTATATGAGAGAGGGGGGGGGGTGTAAGTTGAGGGGAGGGCGGTGCAATGGCAGGGGACAGGGCGACATGGAGACTATTTGTTTATGGTCACCCCTTACGGGATTAAGGCGTCTGGCTTTAAATAGATAGATAAATCCTTCTTTCTATCTCCATACGATTTTTATACTCTAACCACGTTTATACAGGAGAGGTTCAGTCTCTTAATTTGACCCCTTTCGAAAGTCTGTCCTATGCTGAATAAAATAACTTGGAGACAGCACGAATAAAAATATGTCCTAGGGCTGAAAAGGTTAGGGGCGTTTTATCCTTATGTCAGTGGACTGGATATTAGTGTATTCCGAGGGGAAAATATGCATTAATTATGGCCCACCCCTTCTATTAAGTTCTACTATACTGGAAGAAGAGATGCAAAATATCATATGGCCTGTTTCAGATCCAAAGTACTGCTTGTTATCTCCGTCATGAGAAGAAAACAGCTTATTTTTCTGCGTAATGGGAACAAGACATACAGGTTTGTTTTCGATACCTAACACCAAGCGTAGAATAGTTAGTTACTCCATGAGCCCTAGCTTTTTTTTTTTTTTTTATTATTATTTACTTGGCACGTCAACGGATAGAATTAGTGCGCCAACCTCATGCCATTACCTTGAGAACATTTTATCCCTAACAGTTCTTGAGACTGGGGGATCACATACGGTGCAGAGTATGGGCAACGGGAAGGGTGTATGTACGGTATATTGATGAGAACTTTAGACGGCTAAGTCAAAAGGGGAGTATTCCGTCCGTCCGTTCGTCTGTCAGTTCATTCTTTCTGGCGTACTCCGCATGCAGCAATTGTGGACTGACTTTGATTATCGAGGTGTCAGATGATTCTTCTCCAGTTCACGGTGTGCCCTCTTCTTAGTGGCTGACACACTTACGAGTATATCTACCCCAAGGTCACAGCGACCCCCCTCCCCCAGAAATAAAGAAGACAGGGCAACCGTTTTTACTTACGGATGCATAACTATAAAACTGGAATAACTGGATATAGAATTCAAAAGACAGTTATTTACAGCCTCATTGCAATCTTGATGCAACCTAAGAAAAATTAACAAAATAAATAAATAGATAAATAATCAAGTTCACCCTTGTGTTAGTACCTCATTATATGGTGTGAGGTGTGTCAAGAAAAAGTGCAAGTTAATCCTTTATATGCAAAAGAATTAACTTGCACATTAATACCTCCCGTGAAAGGGTCACAGTTTAACAGTGCGGCTGCAGCCCTGACATCAGCACATAACCCTTTGTTGCCGTTTTACGGGAAAATATTGGATTAGCCTCAAGGAAGAGTGCGGATTCTATCACGTTATAAGCATCAAATTTGGAGTTACGACCAATACCATAAATAATGCGTTAACCACACTCGGATTTGGAATAGTCAGCATAATTCGTGTTCTCAAACTTCATTCCCACTTAGGCACTTTTTTTTTTTTTTCGTGCATCCTTTGGTTCAGTTTGTCATGACTTACAAGTTATGCAATGCTTCCAGTGCACAGGTTTTCAGAACTGGCCGATTTGATCGCAAAGCTAAACTGTAAGAAAACAGAGGAACATAGCCAAGGACAATCTATGAGGACAGAGGATCTTGCGGGCTAGTAAACGAGAACTGAATATGACCAGAACATAAAAAAAAAAAAAAAAAAAAAAAAAAAAAAAATCTGATTTCCCCATAGAATCCCTCAAATAAAGGATCCGCTGAAAATGACAAAGATAACAAGATTTCGTCTTCGGGACCCTAGCGTTGGAGTACGAAGCTAGGGTGAATTTATTTCAGACGATTTATTGCTGTTAAGGAGGCTTTCCTGACTCGATAGGTTAGATACGGCCTTCATAAATTCAGCCACTGCAGAATAATTTGCTCTGAGTTGCATTAACGCGTCTGCTCGTAAATAATATGAATAATAAGAGAAATCCTGGAGTTGAAGGTACTGAGATGGATATATCATGTAAGAAATTATCAAGGTGCAATATTCAAAACAAATCGCTAAAGCAGAAATGTTACAAAGTCTCCAGTGGCAGCGAGAATACGCCCCATAACTGTCAATCATATCGAACCTTGAGTAATGACAGTGGTTGGTGTCCAGTTCATCAATTGGTAACGATGCTAATTTTGTCCACTACCTGCTGTAAGCTAACCCCAACAGACTATGCCCATTTTAATCTAAGTTGGCTTAAAAATGCCATATCTCCTTGAATTCTGACTTGTAATTAGGGATTAACACTAAAGTATAATGCCAATCACGAAACGAAAACTTAGAGAAAAACTGCGCAGACATTGCTTTTTGCCCTTTTCTGTCAATGAACTGTGTGTGATATATGTTACGAAAGAACAAAAATTTGGGCGAAGTCAGAGTAAAAGGACTACAGCTAAATCTGACTACCCTAACTTATTAATCTAACCTAGGCTAAACAGACCAGCCTAACCTGACAACCTACAGTTCTTTCACCTCAACCTGGTTCAGATTTTCGTCCTTTTTGGAACATGGTTTACGCTCTACATAGCTCTACTTTTTGACTACCGTAATTTTGTAGTGTTAATCTATTGTTGCAACTCTAAATTCAAGATGGAGAGGTGGCAAATTTAGGTCAAGTAAGGGAAAAAAGAATGAAAGCCAGTCATAACAGACTAACCCAACCGACCCTTACGAGGCTGACCTAACCAACTCACCTCTAACAACCTAACCTAACCTGATCACTACAGACTAATCTAACCAATCCTTAGAAGGCTAACTTAACCTATGCAAACCTACCTCTAATAGACAAATCAAACTTAATCTAACCTGACCTACCTCTAACAGACAAACCTACCTTTATCTACCAAACCTAATTCTAACAGACGAACTTAACCAACCAAACCTACCTGTAACAAACAAAACTAACTTAACCTAACCAAACGTAACCTACCTGATCTTACCTGAAACTAAGACACATGCCAAAAGGTAGACTCATCATAATGCCTCTGTTCTCACCTGAGCGAAATTCCTTCCTCTTCACCTAATTAGACTACTGTTGATATCCAGGTGCAGCCAGAGTGGAGGTTCGATTTCACTGGTAACCAAGGAGATTCATTCCTGTGTCATAACTACGGCTCAGCTAGTTTTATGGAACCACGACTTGCTATTCACGGTGTGGGAATGGCCCAGTTCCGTCGCGTGAGAGCAAACAGGCTACGGTAACCAACGAAACGGACTCCTACCTGTAAGACTCACCGAAATTAGGCAACGAATGAATGTATACCAACCATAACAAACTTGCGAACAATTTCCCGTATTAACTGTGATTCGATTTTGACGGGAACGATCAAGGAAGTCCAAAATATTCCGACGGCCTTTGTTGGTACTGCAGAAAGCGATCATAGTCTCGAGAGATAAATTAGAGGAGAAATAAAATCGCAGGTTAATTTATTTTGAAGGACGGGAAATAAATCTGGGTTGCGAGAGAGAGCTTACCTTCAGTTTACTGGTGCAGTCGGGGGTGGTAATCAAGTCAGGAGGAGGTGTTGGTAAAGTGGTTAGAAAAGTGGCCGGCTGTTGGAAAAGACGCGAGTTCGATTCCGGGATTGAGCAGGGAACACTTTGATGATTTGCATGTCGTTAAAGCAGATTACAGGGAACTTCCACAAGACCCACCGACATACCATAAAAACACCCCCGCTAATACCAGTCACACCAGCCATGAATGAGATAGACCTGGCATGTATTCAATATGGACGGTGGGCATTAGTGTCTAAGTGGCGACATGAGAAGGTGTATGGCAGGTAGGAGGAAAGCTGGGCCTAACGGAACGGACGGTCAAACTTATGGGCAGAGAGAGAGAGAGAGAGAGAGAGAGAGAGAGAGAGAGAGAGAGAGAGAGAGAGAGAGAGAGAGAGAGAGAGAGAGAGAGAGAGAGAGAGAGAGAGAGAGAGTAGTCATCCTCAGTCTGCCTTTCCCTCTGCTTATGGCCTCCATTCTTTTAAACGCAATGTGTCCAGGCATCTCGAAAAGAATAGGTATTGAATTTGGCTCACTTTTCGTTTTTTTTTTCCCCCTTGAAGAGAACAACTCTGTGAGCTTCAAACCTCCGCTCTTTATTCTCTGCATTAAAAAAAAAAAAATAATAATCCNGAGAGAGAGAGAGAGAGAGAGAGAGAGATTAGTCTGCCTTTCCCTCTGCCTATGGCCTCCATTCTTTTAAACGCAATGTGTCCAGGCATCTCGAAAAGAACAGGTCTTGAATTTGGCTCACTTTTCGTTTTTTTTTCCTTGAAGAGAACAACTCTGTGGGCTTCAAACCTCCGCTCTTTATTCTCTGCATTAAAAAAAAAATAATAATAATCCTCGGTCTCCCCCTCCTTTCCCTTCAGTACGGTGTCATTTCGTATATAATATTTCCACCTGCAGATGTGTTCATGCAGTTTAAAAATGGCCTCTCGTACTGAAGGGGTTAAGGCGCGCCAGGCTACATCTAATCCCTCCAGTTCAAAGAGTAACCCGTAGACCCTTAGCACCTCCTCCTTAGCGATTTATTTTCCAGACTGCCCATTACTATCCACTTTTTCGCTTCTTATAACTTTTGAACATCGGCACAGATTGCATGAATAACACACAAGAATGCAGCAACGGGGCAGAATCAGAAATAAACCGGTTAGGAAGGGGTGTTAGTCACCTTCCTAACCGCAAAAGAAAACCGCCCTTAAGGTAAATGGAATCGATTGAAGAAAATACGAACACAATATAATCGGTGTCGTGGAAATGAAGGAATTATAAAGGATCGTATTTGGCCAGCTTAAAATAGTGAGATATTGGGTGTGAAAAATGATCAGTAGAATTCAAACATCCTTTTTATGTTTTATTTATTTATTTATTTTTTTGTAAATTTGTGGTGCAGTTTGTGGTGTGGCAGTGTGTAGTTTTTTCAGTGTGTGATGTAACTGCGAGGTGTGGCAGTGTAAGGTGTGGCATTGTGTGGTGTGGCAGTGTGAGGTGTAGCGTTGTGTGGTGTGGCAGTGTGAGGTGTGGCAATGTGTGGTGTGGCAGTGTGAGGTGTAGCATTGTGTGGTGTGGCAGTGTGAGGTGTGGCATTGTGTGGTGCGGCAGTGTGAGGTGTGGCAATGTGTGGTGTGGCAGTGTGAGGTGTGGCATTGTGTGGTGTGGCAGTGTGAGGTGTAGCATTGTGTGGTGCGGCAGTGTGAGGTGTGACAGTGTGTGGTGTGGCAGTGTGAGGTGTGGCAGTGTGTGGTGTGGCAGTGTGAGGTGTGGCATTGTGTGGTGTGGCAGTGTGAGGTGTGGCTGTGTGAGTTGAGGTAGCTGGAGTTATAGTACTGTGATATGGCAGTCTGTGGTGATGCAGTGTTAGATGTGACTTTAGATTGTAGAAGAATGCGAGACTGCAGTGTGAGTTATGGCAGTATGAGGCACGACTGAGGTGTGGTAGTTTGTGGTGAGGCAAAGGTAGATACGACTGTGAGGTGTAACAGTGTGTGGTGTGACACAGGTAGTGCAGGGTGTAGCGGTAGATGGTGTGGTAGTGTGTGGTGTGGCGGTGTTGGGCGTGGCAGTGTGAGGTGCGGCTGTGAGATGTGACAGTGTGTGGGGTGGAAGTTTGTGGTGTGGTATTATGTGGAGTGGCAGTGTGAGGCGTGGCAGTTTGGGGAAGCAGCCTAGGTATATAGATAGTTATAGTGATGTGACTGCGTGGTATGGTAATGAGCGGTGTGGAGGCACTGAGTAGTGTGGCAGTGTGTGGTGTGGCAGTGTGTGTGATGTGGCAGTTGTGGTGTGGCAATGTTTCCCGCTGCACGGAGTTTTTTCTAACACCATTTAGAACGGCAAAGCAATCAAGAAAAGTACCTGGATCAACTTTCATCACTGCAGAAAGCTTTTGAATGTCTAACTGTTTGCCTTAATGTATCCACCTCTTCTGTGCCTGTCGTCCAGTCCTTGAGTTTACCAATAAATTATCAGTGCTCATCTCCACGCTACCACGTCACTTCAAGCCGCCCTCTCTACTCCACTTCTCCACTGAATCCTTCCACATAGCTACAGGCGTCCTTTCATCAGCTTCACCTCTTCACAATTTCCCTCTTAACGTCACACATTCTCCAGCACTCCTACCATCAGAATTTTCATCATTTCAGAGAGGATTTCCTTGCTCTGAGGAGTACTGGAATCATTAAGCACTGGAGAACTGAATGAAACCGTCTGCAGGGAGAACCATTAGACAAGTGAGGCCTTGTTCTCTAAAGGGTTAAGAGAACAGTAAAAGATGCCGTCCTTTCTAGGCTGAATAAGACTTGTTTGTGGTGGAAAAATAAATAATAATGAAAGATGCAGTTCATGGAGTCACTGGAGTTTTCAACCCCTTAAATGAGCCCTTCTGCCTAACATGAATAAATTCGTCTAGAGGCAGCAGAAGTATAAAAGAAGACATTATGGTTAACTTAATCTCTCTCTCTCTCTCTCTCTCGTGTGTGTAATATCTAAGTAAAGGCTTCTAATGCGCTAGGCCTCCCAACCCACCCCTCACACTTCACCCCTTCCATTTCACTTGCCCCACCCGCTCCACCTGTTTTCCACTCCCTAAGCCTCCTTCTTCACCTCAACTGGGCGTAATGCACTGCTCGATACGCCCCTTTTTTTTCATTAAGGTTGAATTCACATACCTCCCTTATCATCATCAATAACATCCCGATTCTTTTCCCGCCCACAGGCTGGGTACTGTAGGGTTCAGAAATCGGATAATAATAATAATAATAATAATAATAATAATAATAATAATAATAATAATAATAACAATAATAATAGGAAGAAGAATGAGAAACTACTCAACAGGATGCCCACAGAAATCGACATGTTCATTCATTCATTGAGGCCTCGACTACCTCACATGCATTCTTTTCCTAACATTCTCTTTATAAATACCTATCATACTGTGTCAGACCAACGACTATCAAGTTAAAAAGGGGATGCCGAACCATTCTCATGCATAATCAACCTCCATACCTCGCTTTCTCACACACTCATTTACCATATCCATCCACCTTCTTGACCTGTCACACCTCCTCCGACGTTCAGAACAGCTGATATATACCCTTTTGACCAATGTTTATAACCAATCTCTCCATAAGACCGTACTCTTCCTTCAGCTCTCTTGTCCACGGATTTCCTTACTCCATATCTTTCACGAATGACATTATTTCTTACCCTGTCCACTCCATGCACTCCACACACGCTTCTCAATAACCGTATCTCAGTTGCACTAACGTTTGACTTTTCGTTTTCATGCCACACCAAAGTCTCACACCCATATGTAATGTGGGCACTTAAACTCCTTCAGGCAATTCCCTAACAGGTTCTTGACGTTTCACATCAAGGCCCTCATAGTACCATCCACTTTCCTTTCCTGTGCCACTCAGTTTTCCAGTTACTTTGCACAAGTACCTCTCTTTTCTTTCTCTGCACCCAGTAACTCAACCACTAAATCTCTCTCACCACTTCAGGTCTCTTTCCAGATGCAACGATGACATTAACGTAACAATCAGTCCAATTTTACCCCGTACAGTACCAGGCACAGGGGACCAAGAGAAAACCCTCATAATCCAGTACATTTCAGGATAGACTCTCTCTCTCTCTCTCTTCTTGTTGACACTACATGATCCAAAATCCTCCAGTCACATCTCTCAAATGGAACCCAGGAGCATGGTCATGAGGTCACTCAGTCTGTAGCGTTTTAATAATTTATTCAATCCATTAAAATAAGGAAACAAGTTTTGCCTAAAATAATCTTCAACTCTCATTAACAGAGAATATAAAGAACTGAAACATATATTAAAATGTGAAGAGCAACACAAAAGGCTAATATCGAGGAGAAATATTTGATAGAAATCTTTACTGGCTGACTGACAACGTTCATCTTGACACTATGATCTCTCCCAGCATACTCCATCACCGCGATCACTATCCCTCATCATGCTGCTCATTCCATCAACACTACTTGCGTCACACATCGCTTCTTCCATCTTTCCTTTACTATTGTAACCCTGAAATCCACAACATCCATCGTCTCAGCGTGTACTGTCCCACTCCTACCCACTCCTACCATCCTACCTTGTCCTCGGGTGTGGATAACCAGGTGTTTGGGTAATAGGGATAAAGGTGTGTGGATTATCAGGTGTGTTACAGTAGGGAAGGTACAGTCATTCTTCACCATAAGTCAGCGAAGTATTCCATTTTTTTTTTTTTTTTACAGCTGGTAGCCTGCTGTAATCTGGGGCGGACACATGGCAAATCAGCTTTATGAATCGCATGAAACTTTAACCATTTTAATTCAGTGACGGATTATATGTTTCATTCTCCCCATTTCCATATAATTCTGTTCAATTCAGGAGAGCCTTCACGAAACTGAGGGTTGTATGAAGGCTTCATTAAATCTTTAAGGAAGTCTCCAGTGCTGAAAAAGTCCTCAACCAGTAGCAAGAATTAAAAGCAATGGGACACGTGGACCTTATTCAAAGAGTTATAAGCATTTTTTTCTGTAATTTATTGAAAACGTAATTCCAGCAATGAACGCAAGAGGGGGACTGTATAATGGACTTGTAATAAGTAAATAAACTGAGTAATAAGGAGTTCTTACTGGACGGTGTGAGCAAATACGTTCATAACTTGGACTTAGTATGATGAGTTAGTAAACAGAACCTATCTATATATCTATCTATTGCCAGACGCCTTAATCCCGTAAGGGGTGGCCACAAACAAATCGCCTCCATGTCGCCCTGTCCCCCGCCATTTCATTGCCCTGCTACCAGCTCACACCCCCCCTCTCTCATATACCTTTCCACTCCATTCCTCCATCTCATCCTTGGCCTCCCCCTCCCTCCCCCCTCCACCTCACTCACATACACTCTCCTCGTCAGTCTCTCACTCTCCATCCTCTCCACATGGCCAAACCACATCAGTGTACTTCTCCTAACGCTTCTTATCACATCCACATCCACACCACAACGCACCTTCCCTTCCTCATTTGCCAGTCTGTCTCTCCATGTGACTCCACATGCTCCTCTCAAATAACTCATTTCCACTGCTCACACTCCTGACTTCTGTCCCTCCAACAAAGTCCAAGCTTCACTTCCATACGTTAGCGTTGGTATCACAATACTATCATGTAGTAACTTTTTCACTACCATGCTCACTTCCCTGTTTCTTATCACTGCTTTCAAGGAACCAGCAACCTTTTTTCCTCGTTGTACCCTTTCAAGCACTTCACCCTCTAAACTTCCATCCTTACTCATCACACTACTCAAATACTTAAACGCACTCACATTTTCCATTTCCTCCTCATCCAACCTCACTGAACATTCACTGACTTCACTTCTCTCGAAGACCATAACTTTACTCTTCCCTACATTCACCTTTAGATTCCGTTTCTTACACACTCTTCCAAACTCATCCACCAAGCCTTGCAGCTCCCCTTCGTCTTCACCTAACAAAACAGTATCATCTGCAAACAACAGTACAGGGAGTTTTCAACACTGCCCTCTCTCATTAGGGCCGCTCCAACATCCACTGCCCTACCTTGTATGTCTTTTATAACCCCATCCATATACAGATTGAACAACCATGGAGCATAAGGAGTATTTACTATAATAAATAAGTAAAAAGAGAAGTAACGAGTACTTTGTGAAACGAATAAGCAAACAGAGAAATAACGATTACTAAATGAAGTATGTAAACAGAGTAATAACGATGATTTAGTGTAATAACTAGGTAAATAGGGGAGGCGGTAGCTCGATCGGTAGAGAGTTGGCTTGCGGTCCCGTGGGACCCAGGTTCGAATCCTCGCTGGTGAAGGGAACAGTTTAAGGATTTGAATTTCATTAAATCAGGCTTTACTGATCTACCAGAAGACCCGCCGACATGTCGTAAAAATGACCCCGCTAATACCAATACACCAGTCCTGTATGAGACAGCCCTAGCATGTATTCAATATGGACGGTGGGTGTTAAGCGCCGAAGTGGTGACATGTAGATTGTAGGAGGACGACTGGGCCTTGATAGCAGGCTGTGAAGCCTATGCCCAGAGTCGGACACATAAAAAAAAAAAATAGAGTAACAGCTGCTACAACTAAGCTGTTGTTGTTGTGTAAACCCTGGTTTGTCTGGCCGAGCAGGCCCATCAATGGCAGACAAGAAATCGCCCCTGCAGCGCCTTCCTGTGCAATGAACCGATGCTCCCACTTAGCCTCGTCACAGCGAGGAGCGGGAGTGTGGAGGCTTGGTTCCTGGATGGACGCTGCATTTGCGTCCCCGCCAGGTGAACAGGGGCTCCGTAGTAGACCCCACAACACACATTATTTACAGCCAGAGTTGTAAATGGTTTCCTAAATTACAGGAAACCATTAGGTTTGTCACTCGGTGTTGAGCCACCTGAATTGGAGAGAAGAGGAACAGAATGTGACAGGAAGGATTGGAGACATAGAGGAGAGAGGACAGAGACAGAAAAACGATGATGAAAGTTAAAGGAAGACACAGGCAGCGCTGCATCACGTAAGTGGACGGTGGTCGCCATCACCTACCACCAAAGCAATAACAAACAGAGTAATAACAACTAAATGTCGTAGTAGCTAGGTCAATAGGGTAATAACGAGACCTTACTGGAATAAGAAAGTAAACAGAGTAATAACGAGTACTTCCTGTAATAAAAAGGAAAGACTGTAATAACAAGGGCTTAGCGTCATAAATAAATAGAATAATAACGACATAATGAATAAATAGAGTAATAACGAGATAAATGAACAGAGTAATAGCAAGGACTTAGCGTAACAAATAAGCAAAAGGTATAACGGACGGTGGATTGCAATGTGGCATCTCATATACGTACCCTTATCGACCTTGGGTACTCATCACCACCTGCTACTCACCCCCCACCCCCGCTGTTACCTCACACACACGCACACACACACACACACACACACACGCACACACACACGCGCACACACACACACACACACACACACACACACACACACACACACATGGTGGCGCGGCTGATAGAGCACTCGACTCCCAATTCAAATGACCCTAGTTAGAGCCCCGCTCAGACCGCGCTGCTTGGGTGGGTGAGGCGAGCTCTCGCCTGTCAAATGTAGCTCAAGGGCTATGGTGGAAGACCCGCAAGGGTGCGAAACTCAGCGGGGTGAAGATTCGGAGGTCTGTCCCCTTGTGCCTACGCCTCACTTCAACCTCGGTGAGGCTTGGTAGTGTGTCGGCGCTCCTTAGGAGCAACCAATGTCAGCCTGTTGACCCCCTCAGGTTAGGATACTATGATTTGTGTATTTTATGCCACTGGCTGCGATGAACAAATAAACCGAAAATAATAATTATTATCACTATGATTTTTATTATTATTATTATTATTACACAATTCACTTTTACACTTACAAACTTACAAATCACGCATATACATACACTCACACTTAAACTCCCCCTACAGGCACTTTAAGCCTTACACACACACACACACACACACACAATACCGTTCAGAAAAGATACATGCAAAATACAAGTAATCACACTGACAAACATTCCAAGTGAACTTCACCAATATATATCCAGGAATACGTTAAACCTCTACTGTACTCCTTTTCTTTAAACCGCCATCTCCCCATCCTGAATGATGAGCTGTAACCATTGACTAAAACCAGAAAATGGCACTAAACACGAAAAGATGGTGTGGAGCGAGACATGAGAGGAAGACAGAGATTCAGGTTGAGAGATGGCGTAGGGTGAGACAGATTCGGATGGAGTGATGGTGTAGGGCGAGGCGTGAGAGACCTGAGTATGCGAGAGGAGGATACGCAGAGGGAGGACGTTGAAGGGGATACACAAGAACGCCAGCCCACTTCGACGGGAAACAAGGCAAAGAAGAAGACGAAGCTGGAGGAGGAGGAGGAGTTGGAGGTGGAGGAGGAGAATGAGGAAAAGAAGATAAAAACAAAGAAAATGAGGAAGAAAAAAAGCACACAATGGAATCTCTAAGCACACTTGACACTGGAGGAGATATCTGTGTGAGTGTCATCTCACTTGGACAATTCCCACCTGGACGATCGTCTGTTTTTAGCCGATTCTGCTATGTTACTTTGACGATTCCAAGGCAGACGATTCCCAGATATGCGATTCCCTCATGGACGATTATAGTTAAAAATAAATTAATTATATACCGTACACTTAAGGTAATGATGTCAGTGTTTTTCTTTATGGACATATATATAAATGTAACTAGATATTTATTTATCTAAAAGAAGAGCCAGTGATGAGCTGGCTAAATTAAAATTGGAGTTTGCAGACAGACGGTCAAAAAAATAAAAATAAAAATAAAAAAGCTATATTTTAAAGAGATGTAAAGAGGGTGATTTTTATGGTCAACACTACCCAGGAATCCTCAGCTCCTACGTCACAGTGCTGCATGACACCAATTGGCTTTTCTCGTGTGTGTGTGTGCATGTGTGTGTGTGTCCCGCATAAATAAGGTTAGTACCACGACCTTGAGTATCAATCTATGCGACCCCTAGCTTGAGAGTCGGTGCGTGTGTCGCCTGGGAGAGAGAGAGTGGCACTAACTAACGTGTCATGTCGGGCACCAAGCAGTCACTCGCCTATTTTGTTTACTTTAAGACAGCCAGCCAGACACCGAACTGCCAGGTTTAGATGGCAGCTGCGAATTACTATACACTTTTTACCCTAACTTGCCCTAAAATTGCCATCACTCCGGCTTGAATCCTGAGTTGTAACAATTAACACTAGAATATGGTGTTTATTACCAAGAAATGCTACGGAAAGAATGTAGAGCCGAAATATTGTCTTCTTCTCTCACTCAGGTAAATGAAACAAGCTGCAAAAGGAAGAATCTCTGGGTTAAGGTAAAAATGTACTGTAAATTAATGGTTTTGGCATTTGAGCAGGATTAACTGTGTTATCTCTGTTACGAATATTTTCTCCGGTTAGAACAAACGTTTCATGCAACTTAAAAATAATGAAAGCAATAATAAGTACCATTAAAACTACTAATTACACAAAAATGATCACACGATATTTAACTCATGACACTATAAGCATGAGGGCAAAGATTCGTCTATAATCGTCTTTGTGAGAATCTCGTCCATCTGAGAATCATCACAGTGAGTTTAAACTTTTGTGTGTACTTAACCCCTTCAGACCGTGGACGTCATCAGATTTACTCTCGCTACTACCACGTAATTTTAGTTCGGGTTAAGAAAGCATACTCTACCCATTTTACCTTAACCTGGCTTAGATTTTCTTCCTTTTACAACTTAATTCACGTAGCTGAGTGGCAAAATAAATAAATAAATAAATAAATAAAATACTACGGCTCTACATCCTTTCCACAGCACCTCTATGTGTCTAGCAACTTATTTTTGAGTTACTCTCTTGTTACAGTTCAACGTCCAAGTTAGAGAGATGTCAATTTTAGGCGAAATTAGGGTAAAAAAAGAGTATAGTATATCGCGTTTATTCTCATCTGTAAAAAAAAACCACAACCCATTTTCAGCTTCCTTGATGGCAATATGTTGTCTCAGTGTAGCGAATATTTGACTAGTAATAAAGGAGACTCACTTCTGTGTCATAACAGCTCATCAAACCTCACGGGACAGTTTCATATGAGTTGAAGGAGGGGCCAAGCTTCGTCAGATAAAAAAGTAAATGCTATAGTAAAGGGGATAATAAAAGTTGTATTTAACCCTTCCAGTTCATAGTCTTTCGCAAACATATAATCGTCTGGTGATGGTAATAATGAAAATAAAAATATGTCTGGAAATTATAAACTCTCGCGCCCACTACCTACCAATTTATTTCCGTCTATGGCACGATACTTCCCTGCCTGTCGTTTACGCAAATTAGAGTAGGTTGATACTAACAAGGATAAATATAAAAGAGAATATGATCCACTTCACTACGATTTGATCTCTACTAACCTGAATAAATCGTCTGTCGGCAGAGGTATTTGGTGTGCAGTGTGGTGCGGTTTGGTGTGGTCTCACTGAAATCGCTGAAATCTACGGGAAGGAAGTATTTCAGGACCGAGATACATCAGTGAGACAGACCGACAGGGCCGCTCCTAGAGATGCTCCCACATCTGAAACTAACACAGACGTCATTGTACTGAAGGAGATATATTGCACTGTTTCTAAACCCTTCAAAATGACCTCACTGCCCTTCACAAGCTCTCACAGTCACACGGAAACTTCCACAGTCTCTCACAAACCTCCACAGTCACTCATAAGTCTCCAAAATAACTCACGGTAACTTAGACAAGATTCTATATACTCTCACAAACATCTGCAATTCCTTAAAGATCTCCACAACAATCACGCATTACCTCACAAGCCTCCACAATCACTCAAAAATCTCACAATCACTCAGAAGCTTCCACAGTCTTTCACGAGCCTCCAAAATTAATCATAAATCTCCACAATCACTCACAAGCCTCCACAATCACAAGCCTCACAATCCCTCAGGAGCCTCCACAATTAATTATAAGCCTCCACAATCACTCACAAGCTTCCAAATTACTCTCAAACCTCCATATTCACTCACAACCATTTGTTATCGCTCACAAGCCTCC
>JAGKTI010002302.1:47896-68873 GCA_018397915.1 Birgus latro | reverse complement strand
AGCTGAATAAAATCATCAGGAGAAGGCAAGAGTAAAATGAAAAGGATACCCCTGGGGTCAATAAGTTTACCCATTCACTCTGATGATGTATTGTGTATCTCATTCTTGCTACTTTCAGGGGTTTTTATGCAGCTTGGGAATGCTATCTAGTAGTGAGGGGGTTATATTAGGCTATTTGTGATTGATATCTAGTAGTGAGGGGGTTAATGTAGTGTATATGAAACCCCATCTGTTGGAAAAGTAATTCCTAAGCTGCATAAAAACCCCTGAAAGTAGCAAGAATGAGATACACAATACATCATCAGAGTGAATGGGTAAACTTATTGACCCCAGGGGTATCCTTTTCATTTTACTCTTGCCTTCTCCTGATGATTTTATTCAGCTNCCCCTCACTACTAGATATCAATCACAAATAGCCTAATATAACCCCCTCACTACTAGATAGCATTCCCAAGCTGAGTAAAATCATCCTGAGAGAGCAAGAACGAAATAGAAAACACATCATTAGCTTGAAGGATTTAATATCACATGCTGAATGAACTGACGCCTGACACTAAGCCAGTATGAAGATGTCAGAAGCAACACACTAGAATCCTAAACTCATGCTAAACGATGGTTCCCCTCAGAAGACTCAAAGGCTCGTAATCTTGTCAGTTAAGGAGGCACCCCAGCACCTCTTTCTCACTAACTTAATTCTGCACTGAGCACATTAATATTCTGCTGTACAGAGAAATTTTGATGGATGCACGAAGGAGGTGGGAGAAAACACACATGAATGGACGTGAGTTTATTCCCAACTAGTTTCCCCTTAAGATACATTTAGTGAAACTGGTATAAACTCTTCTTTATATGTTTATGTTATCTGCTGTGATATCTGTTGTTACACTGTCATGATCTTTTCAATGTACTGTACTCAATCAATCAATAAAACCCACCTCCATCTCACGTTCTGCTGTACAGTATATCATTGCAAACTGTCAATGTCTGAATGATACAAGTAACGCACAAGAATACTGTTGTGTACAGCAATGCATAAATAAATCAGAAAAAAAAAGGAGCTAGTAAGCCTCATGGGCCAGCAAGAACACAAGCCAAAAAGATGCAAGATTTTCCCATTTACTACCGAAGCACGGAGTGAGTTCTGTGAGGGTTACTGTATGAAGGCAGTTACATAAGTTTAGCTGGCAAATTTCTTTTCCCTAGCAAGTCTATCATGGTGACTCTCTTGAAATTTTTTTTGAAAAATAAAATCACACTCGACCAACCACGTCTCCCCTGGAAACTCTATTTCCACAATACTCTCTCGGCAACCTTTTATCTTCGGCTGTGAATTACCAAATTCATACTTTGGTGCTTAACATCAGACTATTTTACTTCTTTTCCCTAGGCAACATCTTCTGTAACATGTTCCTGGTCATTTTTTAAAGGATAATATCATATGCAAGGAACATTTTCCTGGCAAGTTTCTATTAGGGATATTGTCTTGGCAACTTTTAACTCTTTGGTTGGAAATTACTCTACTTACTGTACTGTACTTATATGGAGGCAAACACAAGATCTTACCAAACTGAAGAAAAATGTATGCCATTAAGGTACTCTATTAAAACATATCACAATCACTGTTTTGGCCTACAGTAAATTTTCATAATTTCTTCCAGCTTTCGAGGGACGACTATATTCACTCAGTATATACAGTATTGCTGCAGCTAAAATGTTACAGAAATATGTCTTGAGAGTATTTAGAGTTATCGGGAAAAGTTACCACCAAGGTCGAGCTGCCTGGGAAAATGCTGTCAGGAAAACCAACCATGGGACATGGCCCCATCTACCTGTCCAGTGATGTAGAGTATTTTTTGTTCTTGTCTTGCTGCCTACAAGAGATTTTATTTTAGTCAGGGGAGGCTTTTAAAACTGAATGCATTGGAGTTTGCATTCTTTACTTCTTCCATATGAGGCCTTTCCAACCTTGAATAAAATCATCTAGCAGTAGCAAGAGGAGAGTGGAAAGGATATCACCCAAATCCAAGGCCTTAAATTTAATGGACAAGCCACCAGAGGCCTTAAATTTAGTGGAAAAGTCATCAGAGGGTAAATTCAATAGGAAAACTGCAACTTGAGCTTTCGCTGGGGATGGCAAGAGAAGAGAGGTAGTGATGTGGAAATGAGATGTAAGAGTTATATATACTGTATATATATATATATATATATATATATATATACATCAGTATTTAGGTTTCTATTCTAGTGGACCGAATGGTGGTTGAAACTAGTGTGGTACTTCTGAGATCATACACCAATTTCATGGAATGTTTTCACTTTAACCCCCTCAGTCTAAAGGCTTATTTTGTGTTGAATTCTTGCTATCTCAGGTTTATATTCAGCTTAGGAGACATTTTGATATAGAGCAGACTGATATGGAATTTATAAACCCTTCCATCAGTCCAGATCCCCCCTAAATTGAACAAAATTGCCAGGAGATGGCAAGAACAAATTTCAAAACACATCTTCAGACTGGAGTGGTTAAACAATAGGAGGCCAAGTCTATACTGGGTTTGTTGAGAGAATTGCCTATGAGGTTTTGTTTGTCGGTTCACCAATAATAAAGTGAATCCAACTGAGAGATTACGTATAGAGAACTTGTGAAAAAGGAAATGAAGGCTTTCTGACTCCCTAATTCAGGTAAAAGTATATTTTATTTATTCTTGCTGCACCCAGATCATTTTATTTCACTTAGGAAAGGCTTCTCACATCAAAGGGGTTTTTCACTGCCATACTTAACCCTTCCAGTATGAAAGTCAATCCTAAGCGAATAAAATAATCAGCAAAAAGCAAGAATAAAATTAAAATGACATTCCCGAGATCAATGGGTAAATTCATAACTGTCCGATATGGATAAAAATAAACTATCATTATCAAATATAAAATACTACCAATATCAACAGACCTCACCTCTTAAATTGTTGTTATTAAGGTCTCAGGTTCATCTGAAATGTGAACCCAGAGAACTGCAGGCTTAAGCTTCCCTCCTCCTGCAGTCCTCCATCCTCCATTTGAGTGAGAGTGAAATAGTTCAGACATGACTGTATAACCAGGAAGCAGAGCCACCCGGTTATATCATTGCCAACACATGAAGTCTTCCTGTTCCAGCACTTGTTCAATGAAGAATATTTATGATATTCAAACTATCACATGAAAAATTATGGCAAGGAACATGATATATAGTCAGTCTATTTTACCAAACAATCCCCCTGCAATTAGAAGAAAAATATAAATTTAAATGTATCATTATTATTTAAGTAATATACAGTATAAACAATGAGAATCAATACGCAACCTACTTCTAATTCTTTTAATGTAAGTTTGGACTGCCTTCTGAATCTGTGTGTAAGAGAGAGAGAAGAAAGATAAAAAAAAGGGAGAGAGAGAGAGAGAGAGGAAATTAATAAGTACAGTGATATGGAAGACTAAATATGCACACGAGCTGGATAACCTGAGAATTGAACAGATATCGTTCGTGGCTCAATTTTTCTCAATGATAAATGAAAAAAAGGAGCCACACGATACATTCATCCAACGCTCTTGTAAGAAAAAGAATTGTGGGAATTTAAGTAGCGGCAAAATTCTCGTCACAATTGGTGGGAAAACATACAGTCGAGTCTCTCAAATCCTAGTCTACTATCCCAACTAAGCCCTGTCTTACAGATCCTAACTACTGATAAAATTAAAGTTATTACACTTACTGGAAGCAGAGTTTGTCAAAAAATAATATCATCATCACCATTATCCTGACCTTTTCTCCCACTAAAGGAAGGGATAAGGTAGGATAAACAAAAATAACATATACTCCTATACTATCCACAGTACAACCTAACCCTTATTCATTTGGATTTGAGAGACTAGACTGTACAATGCTTAATTCATGCCTCCATCAGCTGTTGCCAAGGTAACATTAAGAAACCCGCTGGCAAAGTTCCGAGCAACCGTTCTAAGTTAGATTATCCAACTGATGAGAGTAAATTAAAAATAAAATTAAAATTCATTACAAAGTTGCAGAGCCCCATTAATGTCGATGCTGTCACTATACTGGACTGATTGAATATATTCTCAACGTTGTTTTCATTTGCCAAGGATCATGTTAACTAAAAGGAAGCAGCAAATGATTCATACTGTATACTCTTCCCTATAGTGACTGCAGAAACTCCTGTACTGTACACACACATTATCAAAGTTTATTTTTGTTTTTAAGTACTATCAAATGCACAAAAAATACCCCTAGGAATGTTGCTGTTTGTGCTGGTCATGAGTAATTACACTGTACATTTATCTAAACATTCAGCACAACAAGTTTACCCCCATCTCAACATTTGCACTATTGACTATGCACGTATTCCACCAGTTTTTTGCCAGACGATACTGGAAGTTTTGGCTGATGTACATTGAGCTTTAAGAAAACAAATGATGTCTAGATATATGTTATATAAGATACCCTATAGTCCATCTGGGCTAACACGCAGCAACTACAACATGGAAATAATTATTCTTTGGAATGTGCACACTGCCCTCCAAGCTAACTGGATATATTAGTTATCAAAAATTCTAATAACAAATAGAAAAGTTTACCTAAAATAATAGAGGTAAGGTTGTTAAGGGTTACAGTGAAGGACGTGAGCATTGGCAGCACTCGTGACAGTTCATACGAGGATGCTTGTTAGAAGGGGAGCGGCCTCTCTCCCCACGAGGCTGCTCCCTTCCCTACACAAGGGCAGTAAAGGCCACAGGAATTGGCAACCAGTCGATAACATTTACCATCATCATTTATACATATGTAAAAATAACCATTCACACCAAACGTTATCTTCAGTACCTCATTCATTCCTTCTCTATGTTATATAAAAGTTTCTATCCATGCTTAATATGAATACTGACCCATCAGCCTTGATAAAACATTATATACTAAGCAGCATCTGCTAAAAGATAAATCAGAGTGCAGCTATCACACGATAGTATGAGCTCCCACCAGTGCTTGGTACCAGTAGCTGGTAGACAGTGTGAAGTATGTGTTATGTACAAATCCCAAACCTACAGCATACATTTCACATGTAGCATTATTATAAACATTAAAGGTCTCTTAAAAGTAGTGGTGTGTATGAAGGAAGGAATGCCTTAATCACAGGGACAGATGCTAATCATGACTGGCAGAGGTATGGCAATCCTGCTCACTGAGAAAAAAAAAAATATCAGCCTGATTGACATACCACTGGAACTATAATAAAAAAAAAAAAAAAAAAAATGCTAATTTGAGAGAAGCTCTTAGAAGAATATTATATCCTGATTTGTGTCTGGGTCCTTTATGCGCTGGCCCGGACGCGCGCTGGAGGTGGCCCCCTCCTGCGGTGCCTCTGGGGTGGCAGGGTCAGCACGGGAGGCAGGGGAGGAGGGCTTGCTGGTGGCAGGGTCAGCACGTGAGGCAGGGGACGAGGGCTTGTTGGGTAGCTTTGGGTAGGTGTTGGTGCGTGTGGCGCGGGTACCCTGGGCCGTGGTAATGGCAGTGGAGGACACCGCGCCAGGGCTGGTGGCTGGAGACCCATTCTGTAAAGGAATACAACATTCTCTTTAACACTTTCACTAAACAGTAAAACCTCACTATTACGGACAAATTGAGGCCCAAGCCAGTCCGATAAATGGGAAAGTTCGATAAAAGCGACATCCAGACTTCCCCCTGATAACCCGGACTCATGAAGATACATCAGACATTAGTCCACATCGCACCAATGGTTTATCACCGTTTTCATCAATTGTTTTCACCGCCATTGAAGTACAGTCAAGTCACCTATTTTGCATAAGCTGCGAATTTGTAATCCACAGTACTTTGCCCAACCAGTCCCTACTTTTTTTTATTCCACGGAAAAAAATCTAAAAACGTGGTTCCTAGCCAATCACAGACAACCTAGACCCAGCAGCCAATCACAGTCCAGCCCTGGTGGCAAGTGTGCACACTACAGCTGCCATGTTTTGTTTACCTCCTGTCCCGCCAACCAACAACTACATGTGTTCCCCCGTGAGTTCTGAGCGCTACCTGGCCTTTTTTTTGTCAAGGTTACCTCTCCCTGGACTCTGTTATGGACAGCCCCAACCCCCCACAGTGATGTTTGACCCAGCTGGGTCCAAGAAGACGGCTCCTCTCAGTTATTAGCAGCATTTGGATGTTATTCGTCATGTGGAGAAAGGAGAGAAGTTTGCACACTTGGCTAGGGAGTATGGCTACTTGTGTTTGCTGTTGGCTAGTTGGGTGTAGGTAGGGTCCTGTAAGGGGGTTCCACGAGGGTCCAGACTAAATATACTTTTTTCCCATTGGTTCTTAACTTTGTAAACCACGGAATTCATAATCCATGGGTAAGTATCAGTCTCTAATTGCTGCGGATTAGGCAACCTGACTATACTGTACTGTATAATTCATTCACTTTCACTACAAGAAACAAATGATATGACGAGCTGAGAGGAGCAAGGTCGCAAACACCACCACACCTGTAAATGAAATTAGTCTAGCATTGTCCCCCATCCTTCCTTATCCTAGGAGGGTGGATGTATGGCCTTGTAAATGAAGCATTATGGTCGAAAATCCCACTGAGTGCAGGTATCTTTTGTATGTATGACGGGATGGTAAGAAGCACGGTCTGGAGGTAGGGAAGCAAGGTTGAATATCCCAGCTTGCACTCCAACTGAATGGCTTAGCTGCCGCCACCCCCAAACTGGCGACCAATCACCACGAGTTTCTGATCTCCAGACCAATCATTGCGGCCAGTCTATGCATTCCTAAAAATGATGTACACATGGCCAGCTGCTCCAGCACACTTTGGTGGGATTTCTTACGATTACCAGTGAATCTCCTGGTGTTTTCTCCTATTATTCATGGTTTCTAGGTAATAACAGGCAACATGAGTGACAGTGACATTGCATCTGTATATAGTGAAAGTGTTTGGGGTAGATGGGGGTGCTCACCATCCACTTACTTGATGTAGTGCTGCTCTCAAGTGTCTGCCCTTTCCTCTCCTCCATCCTTCTTTCCTTAGATCCTCTTCTGTCTTCCTTTCCTTCATTCTTTCTTCGTCCTTCTGCCTACGGGTGACTTTACACTCCCTCTTCTGTCTTTCTTTCCTTCATTCTTTCCTCTTCCTTCTGCCTGTGGGTGACTCTACTCTGAGTGACACGCCAAATGGTTTCCCGTACACCAGGAAACTATTTACTACGCTGGGTGGTAACCATATAACCAAATTTTGGCACCTAGTGGTTTAATGAGTTATTACGGCACTCCAATCGGATTGAGCCGGTGAAGGATTATATCCAAGGAGTGGTTGGGGTTTCTTGCTCACATAATGCCACTCAGGGATGAGTGAGGCTGGTCACTCGCATCTTAATTGTCAGGACCAACTTGCCTAACCCCAGGCTCCTATGCTCCTCATGGGGCAATGTAGGATTAGATGATGAATGATGAATGAAATGTGGAGGCAGGACTGGAAGAGCCAGGTCCTTCCCAGCCTAAGAAAAGAGTGAAGAATGAGGGAGATTGGAAAGTGAACAAGGCCCAGAATTTGCAAAATTCCGGCAAGGCATATGTGCATCATACGACTGGATAGGATGTCTCAAGGCATAAAATAGGGTCTCCATATGATGATGGGTGTTTTAAGAGGGTGACAAGGCCTGTGACTGATGAAGTGTTCAAAAATTACAGGTGCCTTGGTGAGTATAACAAACAAACAGCATACCTACAAACACGTTAACCCTGTGCCTGTGCAATGCCGCCGTGTGTCTCTAGGTGAAGGTAGACAAAGGAGTCCCAGATTGTGATTTACATAATCAAAATATAACAAGACTGTCAAGTGTGTCTAAGAAAGCCTTCATGAGTATCTTTGGACTAGGTGAGAAGCATATGAGGCTGGTGGTGTACAATAAGAGCTTTTTTTTCACAAATACTGATAAAAGTGCAGGAATGCACAAGCAGAAATCTATGAGACTCACCAAAAAATAAATGGATGGTACAAACCCCTATTTCTGGGGCAGGGAACAGTTTAAGGATTTGAATTTAATAAAAGCAGATTTTCCTGATCTACCAGAAGACTGCTGACATGTCATAAAAATATCACCGCTAATACCAGTACATCAGTCCTGTATAAGACAGCCCTAGCATGTATTCAAAAAGGACAGTGGGTGTTAGCGGCAAAGTGGTGACATGTGGAGGTGTAGGAGGACTACTGGGCCTTGGGATAGGCCACTGCTCCCAAGATATTTCCCAAGATATTGGACCTGAAGCCTCTGCCCGGAGTTGGACACATAAAAAAATAATAATAATAATAATCGTACCTGTAGCGTGGCCGGAGATGACCCCGTTCTCTGATGAGAATGCCCAGCTGAGGATTCTTGGAGGGAGGGCGGGGAAGATGCCAGCCTTTGGTACCCAACACTCATACGAGAGCCTTTGGTGTCACTGGGCCCCTGTAGCAGCTTAAGGGGCAACATCTGCTGAGGACCACCGCTGGACCCGGGGCTGGGGTGGGTACGATGGTGGTCCTGTCCGGGGGATGATGCTCCGCCCATGCTGCCCTGTGATGAACCTGAACTGCTGCTGCTACCAACTTTAGCCAGTTTCATGGGGAGCTGCTGCTTCACAGTGGCCACTGAACCCTTCTGCTGGGTGGTGGCCGAGATGAGGTGTGTGGGAAGGGACTGGCTGGAGTCACGTTTAATAATGCTAGCCAGGGAGGCAGATGAGTTGCGGTGCTTGTCGGTGCGAGGGCGGGGGGGTGCAGCGGAACTGGTGGGTGAACTGTGAGGCGATCCCTGAGATACCTGTCCTCCCTCACTCACACCAACACTCCCTGAAACAAAAACATTCAGTAATTAACCCCTTGAATCCAGTGGCATATTTTCTTATTTCATTATTCTTACTGCAAATGACTGTACTGACCTTCAGAAGAATCTGTAGTATTGGTTTGTTTGTATATAATCCATCCAGTTCCAAAGATCTGTCCCATGATGAATAAAATCAACAGGATATGGCAAGAGTAAATGTAAAAGCTGCCACTGAAGTGAAGAAATTAATCATCACCATCATCATCACCATCATCATCACCATTATTAGCATCATCATCATCATCACCATATCCACACCCCTTTTCCACCAAAGGGTGAGGCAGAGTATAGAGAAAAAATAACCAACAGACTGCACAATGAAAAGGGCCATACACTCATTCACTTACCATTCATGCCCCTGGAATCCTGCTATGTAATCAACCAACAAAATACTGTACTGAAATGCTTCCTCTTCCCTGGAATGCACCAGCATCCACTAATCAATCAGCCAGACAAATAAGGCAATGCTTCACTCAAACCAGCAATTCTTGAAATATACCAACACTCCTTAGCCCTCTGGTTTCTTGCCTTTATCTGACTGCACCTCCATGCTTGTTTCCCTAAGTTGTCTGGGTCAATGGGGTCAAGTGTGGTGGGACTGAATGATGGGGATGTCAAAGATGAAGATAATTTGAGATTGCCAATATTCCAAAAGGAATGCAGGAAGGTCCCCACACAGCTACAATACACTGACATACTTCTGTGCAAATTACGGTACCACAATGATTAATGAACGTACACAAACATAAGATCCCATACTTCATGCTCGTATGGACTGATCGTTGACTCCATAAAAACCTCTAGAAGGCCTTAAAAAAAAAAGAAAAAAAAAATATATATCTGGGGATGCCAGCCCGTGGAACACATACTAAGCTAAAAGCAAATTGGTGAAGATATAAGAAATGGCACTGAACTTAAAAGTGTTTGAACAACAAAATAAAAAAAACATGCAAATATACTCAGTCTCCACGGTACTGTGGATACCTAAAAATTAAGATGACAATGATGATAATGATGATGATAAAAATGATGATGACAATGACAATGCTGATGATAATGTCCCACCTCCATGCTGGTCGTCCTGAGGTGTGAGGGTGGGTGGGGTTGAGGTGTACACAGCCAGGGTGGGGCCGAGGCTAATCCCTTGTGCATTGAGGGCCTCCAGCTTCCGGTACAGAGTCTCCCGCTGCTGTTGGATGTCTTGCTCCTCTCGCCGTAGCTGTTCCTATAAAAAGACAGAAAAAAAGATTATAGCTCTTCTTGTACAAAGACAGGAAAAAAATCACACCTGTTCCTATAAAATAACAGAAAAAAGATAATACTGTAGCTATTCCTGTAGGAAGACAGGAAAAAATGATCAAAGCTATTCCTATACAGAAAATGATTGAGGGTATTCCTGTAAAAAAAAAAAAAAAAAGTAGCTATTCCTACAGAGTGAAAAAAATCATAGCTGTTCCTATAAAAGGACAAAGAAGAGATTGCAGATGTACCTATAAAAAGATTTTATCTGAATCAGCAGCTTAAAATGGTTTGGGAATATTGAGAGGAGGGAGGAGGGTGACTAAGAAGGGTTGAAATTATGAATGTTTGTCCATTTGTTTAGAAAGGCCTCAACATGTTTGTACACTTAGATTCTACTTAGTGCTATTTCAGTGACTATAACAAGACAACAAAGCACTTACTTGTTTTTTCTTAATCTCCTCTTTCGTGTCAGAAATCCACTTTTCTTGCGCTTCTTTTTCTTTTGTCCACTGTGCCCGTTCGTGGCTGATTTGTTCCTGGATGTTTCTAAGTTCTTCTAGCTTCTGGGAGTGTCGGAAGCGTCCATCAACTGATCCACCACTGACCACTACCTTTGATCTCAAGCTGAAAGAGAAAAATGTACTAAAAAAAACTTGTATGCTAATATGATTCACTGTGGGTGTAAATGTGGGGAGTGACTTCTTATATATGACTATGTGGCATGTTTTTCATTATACTCTTTCAACTCTAACCTGGCCTAACACTACCATCTCTCTATCTGAAATACCAAATTGTAACATGAGACTAACACTAGAATATGATAAGAGTGATGAAGAAGTGGCTTGTTTCATTATACTGTACTCTTTTTTCTCAAACTGCCACCTCTCCATCTTGAACACCAAATTATAACCACAGACTAATGCTAAACTATGATGCTAGTCACAAAGAAGTGCTATGGAAATAACATACCACTGTAGCACTGTCCTTTTCCCCCATTGAGCCACATGAAATCAGCTGCAAAGGGACATGTAGTGGTGACATGTAGAGGTGTATGGTATGTAGAAGGACTGCTGGGCCTTGATAGCAGGCTATGAAGCCTTTGCCCAAAGTCATACAAAAAAAAAAAAAAAAAAAAAAAAGCTGGCCCAAGTCAATGTAAAAGAAGTATAAAACGCTGCTGATAGTTCTCCTCTTGTGCTCTATTTCCTTGTTTCTGAATCATGCCCCATCCCATCTTTAATTGGAAAATGAACAATGAGGATAATGATGATGATGATGATGAGAGTAAAGACGATAATGACAACAATAATAAGGAAGATGCACAGAAATGAGCCTCATGTCCAACTCACATATCATATTGCGTTAGATGATGCTGACTGAGAACAAGTGATGTGTGAAGTGCATGGATGAGTCTGGCTGCCACATCCTGCTGTTGTTGTTGCTGCATGCTGGCTGATTCCCCTGAAAGTGTCGATACCATGCTCAGATTATCCTGAGATGTGCGCACAGCCAGGGTTGAGCCAGAAGGTCGTCGGTTCTTAAGGCTCTCCATGATCTCGCTACTTTCGGTGGTTCCAGTTGAGGTTAGGGACATCCGGCTATCCTTCTTTTTCTTACCGCCACCCTCTGTTGGATGGCAAAACAGATCAGCTTCTTTATTACTAAAAAAGCCCAACTTCACCTAACCTAACTTAACCTGGTCTATTCTAGCCTAGCCTAGCCTAGTCTACCTTTATCTTACCTCACCTCACCTACCTTCACTTCACTTCAACCCATCCTAAGGTGGAAAGAAATGGTAATATAATCATTTAAAAATGGTTTAACTATGAGATTTTTAAATGGGATACACTGTTTGTAAAGCGTAAACTCTTACACCCTCTCTCTAGCCTCCATGCATTTATTGGCTGCAGTTAACATTAAGGACATTGATATCACTTCTTCTTTATTATTCCCTTCTTCTTTTGGATGTGTACATAATGCTTTACATCTTTTTACCTGTAAGGTAAATATACAACTACTGCACAGTACATCCTCCCAGCACATAGTAAACTGGGCAGCAAGAGATGCCATGTACTGTGAAACATTTGATTATATCTCACACTGACCCCTATACTGTATTACCTAGAGTCCTAAACAATGATTACTAATACTAAGCATACACATTTAGGTGGAGGGATAACTCTCTTGGGGGCTCTGCCTTCTCCATTTTCCCTTGCCATTTGAAGGACCTGTTCTGACCCTGGCCAAACGGTATCTGCTACAGGAAGGCAACGGCTTGCTTGTGATTGATGTGTCTGCTCAGCCACACAGATCAGGGCCGTGCAACAACAATAAATACTATTATTTCCTCTTCTTGTGATGCTGTAATATGTCTACCTTAATCTGAGTGTAATCTTCCATTACTTGGGTGTGGGAGGAGGCTTGGTGGGGTAGAACTAATACACACTGTACAATCTGGAAGGCACAAGTACAATAACTGCCTAGCACTCAAGTCTAGTTTATAAACAGCCTGCCCAGAAAGTATGATGTACGCAGGTGCTCCATGACTTGTCCCAGTTACCTCTCCAATTGAATGACAAACATTCTATCACATTACTGCTACTTTATTTTTTTTCTCTTCTTAGGACAAACTTTTCAAACTGGAGAAGCCATATAGAGCCGCCATTAAACCCTCCATTAACTGAAGTTACAGTATTTTTAAGCTGAATAAAACTTTCTGGAGTTAATATATCCTTTTAAGGGTTATGCTAATAAACCTCCAAGTACTTACGTTTTCCTGAGGCATCCTTATTAGAGTTATCAAACCCTCCAAACGTCTCTGCACGCTTGGGTAGGCTGGGGGACACATAAGCGTCGCTCTGGTGTTCTCCCACTGAACTGACGGAGCGGGCCAGGTTGGTTCCCCACCCACAGGCTCCACTCACTAACCGTAGTGCCTCCTGTAACACATGACAGAGAAATGTTACAGGTGTGAGAAGTGGAAACAGAATTACTGATAAATGTGTTAGGATACAATATAATGTTATTCACAAAAAAATGTGCAGCAAGAAAGAACATTATGGTCTGTGCTGATAACAGGGTTGAAGGGTATGTGCTTTGATGGTATAATTAAAAGGAAGGAATAGATGCACAGTATTACACAGTACAACTGGACAGTGAAAAGGTATATGTAGCCAAGAAGATGAAAGGATATGGTAAATGAGGGTATGAGAAAGAAAGGCACGAAAGCTGACACTGGATGAAGTTGGTTGGATGAATTATGGATTATGGTCAGAGGAGAGGGCACTCATTCAATGTAGTACTAACTTCTGTGGCCAAACCCTGTATCCAAGGAAACCATTTATAATGGTGGGTGATAACTGCATAAACAAATGGGTGTCTGGTGGTCTGGAGAGATAGAGGAATGTGGCCTGCAGGAGAATGACAACTTCAGTCTCTGCCCATTGGGTTCATATTTCAGATGACCTTGAGACCACATCACCACCACCACCAACATCAACAACAGTTAGTCTTGGAATATGTATACGAGGACCTCTCAGAATTTAGATTTCTCTCACCATCCCTTGCAACAAATTTTTTACAAATATTAGGTATGGCAATATACTGCATCTCTCAGTATATGATTACCAGTAAACTCTCAAACAATTCCTGATGTGGAAGTATACTAGGGGAGCGGTAGCTCGATCGGTAGAGAGTTGGCTCGCAGTCCCGTGGGACCCAGGTTCGAATCCTCGCTGAGGCAGGGAACAGTTTAAGGATTTGAATTTCATTAAATCAGGCTTTACTGATCTACCAGAAGACCTGCCGACATGTCGTAAAAATAACCCCGCTAATACCAATACACCAGTCCTGTATGAGACAGCCCTAGCATGTATTCAATATGGACGGTGGGTGTTAAGCGCCGAAGTGGTGACATGAAGTGGTGTATGGAGGATGGCTGGGCCTTGATAGCAGGCTGAAAAGCCTATGCCCAGAGTCGGACACATAAAAAAAAAAAAAAATACTACATAAACACAAAAGCTTAATACAAACCATGAGTGAGTTGATTTGTAACCCTCTGGCAGTGGTGGGTTCAAGGTTGTTGTCGTCTAAGAGTGCCCGATACTGTGGTGAGGGTGGGGTATCGTCCTGGCCCAGCAGTTCCTGCAGTTCACACACCACACCCATCTTTTCCTCACATGTCCGGGCCACTTCCTTGTCCTTCAGTTGTAGACATGCTGGAGGGTAGAGGAAAATGAGACAATTACAAATACAGTAAAGACAGTATAACCTTCCAAATCCAATTATCCAGAAACCTCCACTTCCCAAAATATTTAATCAAGCACAAGCTGCATGTTGATATCTGTCCCCACACAAGCAGCATATACTGGAAGACAGAGCTTATTTGTGGCCAAGTAAAGCAACAGATGATATACAATACTGCCAATATAGGATACTTCACTGCATTTGCTGTTCATGTTACTGTTGGGTATTTTTTACATGATTTTCTCATAATTATCATTACAATTCAACTTTCCAAGATATTCCATTTTCCATAAAGTCTTTGGGCCCAAGCATTTCTGATTTCTGAGTCTGAACTGGACTCTGCACTCATAAACACTAATTATATCCACAACAAAGCAGAAGTACAGCAGTCCCTTGATATTTACGGGTGTTAGTCACTTCACTAAACATATGCATTCTTTTATTTAATTCTTGCTAATTTTCGATGATTTTATTCAGGAGAGATGGGACTTCAAACTGGAAGAGTTCAACATAGGCTTTACTAATTGTGTTCACTACAATAGGGCTTCCTTTTGTTGAATGAATTAGTCTGGTGGCACCAAAAGTAAAGCAAAATGGCATCACATGGCCAAAGGAGTTAAATATAACCGAGATCTAGGGCCATAAAAACAATAATAACAACAAAATTCCTTACCTATAAGGTCCCTGATCTTCTCACTGTGTTCTTCATGTAGTTTAGAGTATTCACTCGAGCTGTCTCCCATCTCACTCTCGTGCGGACAGTGTTCTATTGCTTCTCTGTTGATGCATAAAAACTCATATCAGCTTACTTAATCTAAAAATGATGCCATGTTTCCTCTTAAGGAAGTTTATTGCATAAATAAATGAAAAAAAATATTGCTTATCATTTAATTAACACGACTGCATGTGACTGTCTTGGTCACATACTGGCGACTCTCCATGCTGCTTGATCTCTAGCAGCTTCTGTATTTCATAGTTGAAAAAAAAAAATGACGGACCATAAGCCTTGCCCACACAGCCCCAAGCCCTGATGGGAGGGAGGAGGAATAGGGAAGGAGATGAGGATCATTTGTTTTTATTATTGCTGTTGCTGCTTAACCCTGGTACTCCTGGCTGAACAGACCCACCAACCACAGGTAAGTAAATGACCCTATGGAGTTATCCCATGGGTTCCTTACACCACTGATGTATAACCAGGAAGTGGAGCCACCTGGTTATATAAATGTCACCACATGAAATATCCCTCTGCAGCACCCTCTCTCTCCTAACTACAGAAATCAAGCAATTTTGTATAATCTTCTCTGAAATGTATAATTTTCACTGTTTCTCTCTCTCATGCCTCATTAATTCCAATCATAATTATGCATGTAAAGTACATACAGTATGCTTCTCAACTTACCAAATCAAAGCTTCCAGTTCTTAACATACACTCTGTCAATCTCTTACCTAATTATTAAACCATATTTTTAAAACTCCTGCTTACCTTATAGAATCAAGCCAAGTTCTTCTGTCCTTCGGGTGAGTACATTCCAGTTCAAACATCTCTCCTCCCAAGTTCTTGTCAATCATCTCGGCCGTGTTCTTGAAGTGGACGAGAAAAAAGTTCTTGGACCCCTCACCAGCCCTCTCACGCACTAGAACATTTCTCAGAGGTATAACACCGGCTTGCTGTAAAAAGACATTGTGATCCTAAGTTTAAATCCAAATTATAATACAGTATTAAGCCCTTCAAGCTGGCTGTAATTTTTCATTTTATTATTCATGCCAATTAGATGATTTAATTCAGATTAAGGGAGACTCCTTGTAGTGAAGGGGTTAATGAAGGCTATATCTAACTCCTGCAGTTGAATAAGTCTCTTCTAAACTGAATAAAATTACTAAAATAGCATGAACTAGCTATAAAAAATAAAAAAAAGTCATCACATTGAATGGGTAAGTTTCAAATATGTAAAATTTTCTCCTCCTCCAATTTTCCATACAAGTACTGTACTCTACTACACCAAACAATGAATTTCTCAGAGGGATAACATTGGCTTCCTAAAATTCCATCCATCCATCATCCAATCATACGTTGCCCCATGAGAAGCGTAGGAGCCCGGGGATATGCAGATTGGTCCTAAAATTAAGATGAGAGTGACCAGCCTCACTCATCCCTGAGTGGCATTTACGTCAGCAATAAACCCCAACCATCCCTTGGATATAAACCTTCACCAGCTCAATCCGACTGGAGCACCTCAATTACCTACTAAACCAACAGATGCCATAATTTGGTTATATGGTTACCACCCAGCATAGTACTGTAAGTGGTTTCCTGGTGTAGAGGAAACCATTTGGCTTGTCACTCAGTGTAGAGTCACCCACAGGCAGAAGGAAGAGGAAAGAATGAAGGAAAGAAAGACAGAAGAGGGGGGAGTGTAAAGTCACTCATAGGCACAAGGATGAGGAAAGAATGAAGGAAAGAAACACAGAAGAGGATGGAAGGAAAGAAGGATGGAGGAGAGGAAAGGGCAGAAACCTGAGAGCAGCACTACACTGAGTGAGTGGATGGTGAGCACCCCCACCTACCGTAAGCATCCTAAAAAATAATAATAATAATAATAATAATAATAAAATAAACTTATAAAAAATAAAGATTGATAATAACACTGGCTTGCAAAAAAAAAATAATAATAATAAAAAAAATAAAGACACTGTGATACCCACTTTAAACCTAAAGCACAGTATTATGAGAAGCATGAGGGCAGCAAATGCTTTCTCTAAATCTCCATTCAAGTACAGTCACAAACCAAAACAAACATTTTTCAGAGATATAACAACCTGTTTAATGTAAGAAGACACTAAGGTTATCTAATTCATTAAAGTACAGTGAACCTTCCATATAACAAACCTCTACTTGCTGAATTTTGGCTTGAACAATATTTTTGAGCAAAGAGAACAATCTCCTCATATACAAAAATATAAGAAATGAATACAAAAGCCATTAGGCTATGTGGTTGAAGGAATTATTAAATGCTTCCTGTTCTCTCCAATCTGTATATAGTCATCATCACCACAATTATCATGACCTTTTTCCTATTAAACACTCTTCATCATCATCACCATCATCAATCATCATTGTCATCATCATCATCAATCATCATTGTCATCATCATCATCATCAATCATCATTGTCATTGTCATCATCATCATCACCATCACCATGACCTTTTTTTCCCCTCCTAAAGATGGAGTGAGGTATGACCCAAAAGAAAGGAGAAAAAAAATACAAAAGTGGGAAAAGAATCAGGAACATGCACAGCGAAACAGGCCAAACAATCATTCACACATCATTCATGCCAATCCTCCATCTACTCCACAAACCTTACCTTTGACTCAGGAGAATAGAAGTAATATTTCCCATTGTTATCCAAAAGAAAAAACACCAAATCGGAGAGTACCACAACTTGAATGGGTGTTGGCTTCCCTTTTTGTGGCACCAAGAGCGCTGACCCTTCAAATCTGTAATACAAATAAAGTCACAACAACATATTTCATCTGAGAGGTGTGGGTAATCAACAATTAATCATTATCGGACCCATTTTAAAACATGATTCTCTGTTTGGCATATCTACTGAAATATATCACATTCAATTACATAACATATACTTTAATACAGTAATGGGACACTAAACTATGCATTAGCAATACCATTTATGTATCATGCCAGGAAAAGATCAGGCAACCTTGCACAAGTTATCAAATTATCAATTCCACTGCATGTAATGAATTACTCAAGCCTTCCCTACACATCAAACACACACACACACACACACACACACACACACAAAAAGGACAAATATAAAATAGCAAATCATGACCACTAAAAAAAAAAAAATCTTCAACATCTGGCTGAAAATCAGAAAATAATAACCCAAATCTTTATAACAAAGCTGATACGACATTGGCTCCAACATAACTGGGCTTTTCAGAAGTCAGATACAAGAAAAAAAAATAAAGCAATTCTTATACTGTACATAAATTAGGGATATTCTCTGTAGAGCTTATCATAATTTTTTCCTGTTTATCTGGTATTGTAAACTGGAGGAAGCTAATCATGGGCAGGACTGGAAATTTAACCCTTTCAATCCAATTATGTAACCTTCACTTTATTCTTGCTTGATGGATAATTTTATTCAACTTAAAAAAGGCTTCTGATGGTGAAGGGGTTAATGAAATCTATATATAGCTCCTCCGATTTGACCAATCTCTCTAGAGCTGAATAAAATCATCTGGTGGAGGCAAATATTAAATGAAAAAGACCGCTGGACTAACTGAAAATTCTTAAAGCACTTTACTGAGAATGTATGATGAAAAACAAAAAAAGAAGTCTAAATAGGCAACATAAAAAATTTTTTTATTGTGATAAAGATAAGCTGTATCAACAGTACTTACCTTAACTTTCTATTTCTTGAGAAGAAGTCTGACTTTTTGAATTTCTGGTCATTAAATATTGCATATGACTTCGCATCAATCTTGTGGTAGATTTCTAATAATCTAAGTTCTCTCTCCTTTTCAGCAACTTGAGCATTGATATTTACAAGAATTTCCTGAAAAAGATTATGAAATTAATCTGGGAATAGATTATATCATCAACATCATCATCATCACCATCCATACCTCCATTCCAATTCCAAAGCAGGGTTCAGAGACAGGGGGGGAAAAAAGTAGAATGAGATACTAACAGAATATATTAAAGAGCAACCCTATATTTCCATTAAATAGCTTGATATAACGTTCAGTTACGATCAACAGTTCTAATACACTACCTTTAATCAAATCAATAATTCTTATGTAGGTTGGAAAGGCTGTAATCTTGCTTTAGTTTTGAGTCTTATAATTTCAGTTTTCATAATATGGCCTCAACAATCAGTCACAGTTGCTTACCTTAACTAGTCCTAATGCTTTCTTCAACAAGGCAGTCTCCTCCACCTGATCTTTTGTGTACTTTATCAGAGCCTCCAGCATGAGAGGGTACTTGGTTACTCTATGGGTGACAAAGAGAATGCACTCGGGAATCCCCTTCTTCTTGGTTAGTGGATGTGTAGACTTCTGGCTGACAAATGCTTGAAATCGTCTGTCCGTTCTTAACATATCTTTGTAGTAAGAAGCCTGCGAAGAATAGTAACAGTAATAATAATAACAATAATAATAACAATAATAATAATAATAATGATAACAATAATAACAATAACAATACATCCTAGCAGCAACAATATAACAAAAACTGCTCTCAGGTAAATAAAAAAAAATTTTAAAATGGCACTCTGATTGCTTAACTAAAAATCAGTAAAATAAAACCTACTGCATCTTTGTGTTGTGAACAGAAGACCCCATACGCATCCTTGAGTCCCCTTGCATTCTCCCCTGTAAACTGTTCCACCAGCAGGTCTCCTATGTGTTCTATGTACTTGTTGCCACGCTGTCTTTGCCGCAGCCGCCACAGAAACGAGCAGTGTAGGGTGATTAGTTCATCCAGGCAGGGAAATATCCTCTTTATTCTTGACTCCTGCATATTAAGCTCGCGAATCATGCCTTCCGCAAACACCTAGAGAAAGAGAGAAGATTGTAAAAGCTAATCTCGGAGTGCCCCCTCTGGAGTGTAGCAGTCCAAACTCAATACCACTGTTCATTGTGGTTAAAGACTGATGACTAGCTTAACAGGAATAAATACAGTTCATGCATCATCAGTACCAATACTATAATTTTGCAAACTAATACAATTAGCACTGCCTGAAAATAAAAGGCTGTGTATTTTATTCCAGCTTGAAATGAACAATGTAATTCTGCTCAGAGACACTCACAGCTCAATAAACTTGGTATAAAATATGTGCTAAGCTGATGAAAGATGGCCAACAACATGTCTATACTCCTGACCCTTAACCCATTATCTGAGTATCTGTGCTAGAACTGTGACTACACTTTGAAGATACTGTATACTGTATTAATGTTGCGGTTATTATTGTGATTCCAGGCACATGTGGACGTGAACCCTGCGGAGTACAGGAAACTTAGTACTCAGCCAGGCACCCCCATAAATCTACAGTTGTAAATCAAGGTGCACAAGGTGATTAAGTGCATTGTGGTACGGAGCTGCATTACAGAGTGGGTACTGTGAGCTGTTTGTGAAGCAGGGAAGTGTTATGGCCACATCACAATCTCGCTAAGTCTCTTGTGTCTCCAGGAAGGGCATGGTAGTGTACTAAAGAAAGAAAAATAGATCAAGTTTCCATCACAACAGCACTGCATTACAAAAAATTCTTTATTTATTGCTTTAATCAAACACTCCAACCAGGCCTAATAGCTCACGTACTTTTTCCTCATTTAACATTTAACTCCAATGACATATATTTCCATTTATTCTTCCTACCTCCTGATGAATTAATCGAATTTAGGAGTCTCTGTACTGAAAGGACTAAGGAAGGCTATAAATAACTCCAAAAATTCAAAAGGTCTCTCCAAGGCTGAATAAAACTGTATGGAGATAACAAGATTAAATGTGAGAGAGAGAGAGAGAGAGAGAGAGAGAGAGAGAGAGAGAGAGAGA
>JAGKTI010002302.1:0-33137 GCA_018397915.1 Birgus latro | reverse complement strand
TGTCTTAGCCCCAATAACGTTTTTGATATATGTAAATGATTTGCCAGAGGGTTTGAATAGTTACATAAGTATGTTCGCAGAAGATGCCAAAATCATGAAACATATTAAATGTACTGACAGTTGTAAAAGGCTACAAGAGGACTTGGACAAACTCCAAAGCTGGGGCCAGACTTGGAAAATGGATTTTAATGCCAAGAAGTGTCATGTATTAGAAATGGGAATGAGTGAAAAAAGACCACACTGGACGTATAAAATGGGCAATGAGATAATTAGTAAAAGATGAGAAAGACTTGGGAGTGATAGGATGACTTGTCACCAGAAAAGCATGTAAACAGAATAATTGGAGACACTTATGGATTACTGAGACAGGCTTTTAATTATATGGACAAGGAAATGCTGAGGGAGTTGATAGTGACCATGACAAGAAAGACTAGAGTATGTGGCTGTGTAATATCACTTCATTTGAAGAAGCATATTGATAAACTAGAGAGGGTTCAACTGATGGCAACGAGGATGATACCATGCTTAAGGGAACTGACCTACGAGGAGAGGTTGGAAAAACTGATACCAACACTGTGCGAGAGAAGGGAGAGAGGTGACTTGATTACGATATTTAGAAATGTAAGAGGGTGGACAGAGAGGATCGTTTTGTGTTGGATGATGGTGTCATGACTTCAAGTTGAGGAAAAATTGATGTCTTAATGATCTAAAAAGGTTCAGTTCCCCGAACAGAGGCATAAGTATTTGGAATGACTTAGACGAAGAGGTGGTGCAGGAAAAAATGTCATCATGTGTTTAAAACTAGATAAATGCAGATATGGAGACAGGATAACACGAGCTTATCTCAATTCCTGTATACTTCAAACAGGTAAACAGATACAGTATATAAACACACACACACACACACAGACACAGACACACACACAGACAGACACACACACACACACACACACAGAGTAGATAAGATTACCGCCATACCACGCGTTATCACAGAGGAGGGGGGGGGTGAAAGGGACGAAACCAGCAAATTCCACGAAATGTATTATCTCTAATTTGGTAGGGAGTCGTGGCCTTATAGTGGCAGTACGCTCCCTGGTACATCTAACGTATCTATCTATCTATTTAACACCTTAATTTGGGAGGCTCCCAGGAACATTTATCTATCTATCTATCTATCTATCAGCCTATCTATCCATCCATCTATACATCTACCTGTCAATTTGCCTGTCTGTCTACCTATCTATTTATTCATCCATCTCTCTATCTGCATGCCTGTCCATCTGTTCATCTATCTACCTATTTATCTACTTATTCATTCATTCATCTATCTATCTACCCATCTATGTCTGTCTATCTGTCTCTATGTCCATCCTAACGAAGAATACATGATGTAGAATTTACACAAAAATGTTATCCACACCCAAATTACTCCATATAAACAGGAATGTAGGGAACCGGGGCTAGGCTACTCATTCTCGACAATTATGGCAAAAATGACCAGTCTCATTCTCCCCTGAGTGGCTTTATGCAGGCACGAAACTCAAATCACTCCTCAGATGAACACCCCAGCAAGTTTCACGTGGTTTGAGTGCCCAGGCATCATAACGAATACATGTATATGTAAATAAAATACTGATAACAGTTGTGGGAACATGATATAAACAGTAGTAGTTGTAATAGCAATGGAAACATGATACAAACAGTAGTAGTAATGGCAGTGGGAACATGATAAAACAGTAGTAGTAGTAGTAGTAACAGCAGTGGGACCATGATATAAACTAGTAGTAGTAGTAGTAGCAGCAGTAGTAACCCATCTGAATGTGAACCCACTCAACTACAGGGTGAAGATGCCCTCCTCCTGCAGTCCACCATCCTTTTGGGGGATAGGGAGGGATATGAGGGACGTTTGCATAGCCAGGCAGTGAAGCAGCTTAGTTATAACCATGCCACCACATGAAGGCATCCCTTTCCAGCAGTTAAACAAGGGGTAACAAAAATAATAATGGGTACTTACTTTGCGTCTCCTTCATGGGCGAGCAGTTCAGCCTCTTTCTCCTCGCTCTGCACCTTGCTGCTAGGAGGAGGAGGAGAGAGGAGGAGACAAAGGATGGGTAAGGAAGGAGTGGGAAAGGAGGAGGTGGAGGAAGGAGCAAAAATATAAGGAGAAAAAGAAAAGGACAGGATGAGATAGGGGAAGGAGGAGGAGAGAGAAGAAGGGAAAGGAGAGGATAGGGCAAGGAATAGGTAGTGAAAGAGGACCAGAGGGGGAGGAGGATGAGTGATGAGGTGAGGAAGGAGGATGAGAAGAAAACACAGAGAAGAGAGAGTATGAGTAAGAAGAGGGGGGAAGAGGAAGCAGAAGGAGAGAGGTGAGAAGGGAAGAAGAGGGGATGGAGAAGCAGGAGGAGGGATCAAGAGTGAGGAGGAGTGTTTATCAGAAGGAAAAGAAATGGGAAAAGAAGAGGAGAAAGGAGGATGATGGGAGGGAGACAGGAAGGAAAGGAATGAAGAGGGCAAAAAAGGGGAGATCAGGAGGAGGAAGAGATAAAAAAGGTGAAGAAGGGATGAAAGGAGGTAGAACAGATAATAAAGATAAGGAATGAGAAGGGAATGAAGAAGGGATGGGAGGAAAAGAAGTTGGGAGAGAAGATAAGAACAAAATCAATTAGTTAATCAGTCCCAATAAAACACAAACACCCTCCATTATAAAATAAAAAACTAAAAAAACTAAAAAAAAGCATCTCCTCATACAGTCACAGCCAAGAGTTCCTCTTTACACTCTTAATTTTTGCTCAAACACAAAAAATCTCACTAAAAATAAAAATAATGAAGTTTGGTAGTAGATGGGTGCCTACCATTGTCCCTGGGAAATACTACCATAAGCATGAAGTGTGGCTATAAACTTCGTAACTATGCTTGCTTTACATTAACTTGGCCCAGATTTTCATTATCTTGCAGCTTATTTCATGTAGCTCAAGGGCAGACCAGGACAATACTACAGGTTCAAATCCTTTCCATAGCACTTCTTCATGACTAGCATTATGAACTGGTACTAATCAATTAGTACAACTATGCATATGAGATGGTTTGTAGTGCTAGGCATTTGAGATGGTGTAATGACAATATCAGGCCAAGTTAAAGTAGAAACAGTACATGTATTGCCACACAATCATTACTCTTAGGCTGGACACATTTAGTCACAAGCACATAGGTTTAAGTCCAAGATGAGACTAACATATTGTTTTATAAATCATCTTATTACACATCTGAGATTTATTTTTACCCGACGGTTTTCAGGAATCAGCTGGTTTCAGAAATTGGTTTTGCTTTCAGTCCACACAAAACAACAACTGTACAACCATCTCCACTTCTAAGTAGTACATGAGGTGGTGTGTTGGAGGCCTTTTGTGATACCAGATTATTTGTTTACATCTCAAATTTACTATGTTCAAACAAGCCCTTTATAGTTATCTGACCACAGCAGGTGTAAGATGTAAACGAATACACACATAAGACCTACAACACACCAAACCCTGTAGTGCTAAGAGGTGGAGGCAACTGTACCATGGACAACTTCAATACAGTAATCACGTATTCAAATTTGGAACCTCACATGTGAAGAGGAACTTTTGACAGTGAAGGTACTATGAAAGAGAATGCTTGGTAACAATCCAAGGTGAACTGGTAATAACAGGTCCATCATACAACCTCTTCAGTCGAATGACACTACATTCTAGTCTTGTTACTCCCAACAGATTTTAGAAAGCTCATAACAGACTTTCTTAGTGGAGAGATTAGTGATGGTCATATCTAAACGCTCCACAAAAGAGTCTTGCAAGCTGAATGAAAGTGCTTGACAGTAACAAGAATAAGAAAATATGTCCTTATGTTGCAGTGAGTGAAGTTCATGACATTAACTTACACTACGACTTCACTATTACAAGAGGTAAAGGAAGAAGACACTAATATAATAAACCGAGGGTCACAAACTAACAACATAATCTGCCTCTCATAACATAAGAGTTGTTTTTGCAAGAGGAACAAGAGACAGAAAATTTTCCACTGCACCCTGCTTGTTCTTCCTGCAACACCAATCTTATTTACGACAGGGAAATCATTGTTTGTTTGTGTCAGTCAGTTACGAATAGGGTACTATATGAACATTTGCTTGTTTTAAAAATTCTGAGCATGTAAAAAATTAGATGTACTGGTCACTTCTAACACACCAAAAATTAATCAGATTTACTTAATATCAAAAATATATGTAAATAAAAGATTTACCCTTAACTAAAACTAACAACTGATTTACCTTACCATACAAACTTAATGAAAAATTTTACCCGTAACATCAAATAATATATATATAAAAAAAGAAGCTTACATAACACAAAAAAAAACACACAAACACTATAACACAAAATATACTTCTCAACACCAAATTAAATTACTTGTAGACGGTTAACTAAGAACATGGACAGATCAATAACACAGAAAATGATTATATGGCTTACCTGAAATAGCAATATAAACAAAGAAATTGTAACCTGTGATAGTAAATTGCATAATAAAAGGATGATAGGGTGGAGTGTCAAGTATAACAATTAATACAACACTAACAACAATGAAAGTATAAGAATAACAATAATACAAGTATAATTACCAATAAGAACAAAATACTGTAATAACGAAACAACTGTAAACGAATAATAATAATAATAATAACAAAACAACCAAAATCACCAAAACAATAATAATAATAATAAAAATAATAATAAATACCAACAACTAACAGCATTATTACACCGAACTACCATACAAAACAATACAGGTACACCCTGTATATCTGTTTATCATCAGTAAACACAAATTTCCAAAATGTTGTCACATAAGGCACCTTTCCTTCCCCAGGATGATCTAGCTTAGGCTGGGTTGGGGTCGGTAGGTGGGATAGGTAGGGTTAAGTAAACAAAATCATCCTGGGAAGAGAAAATGGCTCACAGTTTGGAAACAAATAACATCCAATCAACCAACTTTGGGATCTTGTAAATGTGGCAGTTATAATATTCCATCAAAGTGTTATACAGTACTCTTGACCACACAGAACTACAGGCCTGATTTCAAGGCCACACCTCAAGAGAAATCTTTGGGTGCATTCTTGTGGGCATAAGAGTCACCCTGGCACTTCTTCCTTTGCAAAGATGCCTATTTTATTTTCTTCTTTGCTACCATCTTACGATTTTATTCAGCTTATGCCATTTTTTCACTGAGAGGGAGGTACTAAGCACTATACTCTAACTCCTTCAGCTACAAGTCTTCCAAAACGCTAAATAAAATCATATGGTGGTATCAAAAATGAAATGTTTACTCTTAGGTGGGAGGGGTTGATAGGTAAGAAAGGAAGAGTCAGATCCTAATTTTGTCAAGCTTGAGGAAGGACTATCTGCTCTGGGATAGAGTGGGGTAGGTAGGAATGGAAAAGTCAGGTCTAACAAAATCAAGGTCTCAGAAAAAAAAATAAAGAAATGCCTGCTCATTTATTGGCAGCTACCACTGGGAATCACCTTTATTATACTCTGGTTTTTACTGTATCTTAACCAAATCTGAACCTTAGACCTACCCACCTGCTGTGTGTGATGCTATTTGATTGAACACATCATTCACTAAAGACATGCTCAACATATTCCTGCTGAATATTTTAAAAGCATGACCTGTGGAAATTCATTATTCAAACACACAGGTTTGTATGTGACATTATGGCATTAAAACTATGGAAGAGGTGTTAGAATGTATCATAAGCCCACAAGAATATAAATTGTGAAGTAAATAAAGGGTAAAGTGGGACTGGGAGGACACGACTGGCAGTTGAGGCTAGAGGGAAAAAGTTTCCTTGGAGAAGGGACGGGATGAGCAATGCCTAAAAACAGCAAATTATCTGATGCCATTAACCCCTTCAATCCAATACCTAATTTATAATTTTATTCTTGCCACCTTCATATGAATTTATTCTGCTTAGGAGAGGCTTTTCAAACTGGAGGTGCTGACATACCCTTCATCAACTCTTTCGCTACTAGCGGTCTGTTATAAGCAAAATAAAATCATCTGGTTACAGCAACATTAAAATAAACACGCTGTCCGATTCAAGGGGTTAAATGTGACTGGGAATGTAAAAAGTCTCACAGTGAGGGTAATTATTTAAGTCTACGACACACATTCTCCCCAGTGCCCACACCGATATTTGAGATGCGTTTCTGGGAGGTGGTACATATTTACAGGGGGACTGGAAAGTGACTGGAGGAAAGGCAATATGAAAAGCAATTACCAGTAACCTCAGATACAATTTCAGAGGCAGAGACAGGCAAATGAAGAAATGAAGGGAATACTATTGAAAGATGAGAGTAAGTAACAGTGCATCACAGGAAAAGAACTGCCAGAAAATACAGGGAAGAAAATATGCAAAGGGCAAGATAATATAAAAGAAAGAAACACTGATATGGCATAGAAAAGACCCTAAATAAATGATGGGGGATATTATAGAAAGATGCACGAGTACATAACTTTGCATCACTCCAGGGGGGAAAATAAGTGAAGGACAAGGTAATATGAAAGAAAGGAAAAGAACACTGAGGAAGCTTGGCCCTGAAGGTGAGACAATGCAAGGAAAGAAACATGGCTCCTACTCTTGCCATCAACAGGGTCTATAGCACCTTCTTATCATGTTTATTTTTCTACATGGCACATAATTACTCTCTTGTGGACCATTTAGGCAAACTATGTTCATATTAAAAGGATTCTTGCATGCAAAATGGTAGTAATGTGTAATATGGCTACCAATGACTCAGGAAGATACTACTATGAGATTGAAAGGTGGCTATCAGAGTCACAGTTAGCCACAAAAATCATCACTCTTAAGCAGGAAATATTCATCCACAAATACAGTAAAGCAGTGATCTTTCGTCTGAGTGACTGTACACAATGTCCAAGCTAACACTCTCCCATTGTTACATATATTACTGTATGTATCTCAAACTTATTTTTCTTCCCCAAAGCTTCTAACCACTGCTGGAAAGTACTGTAATTAACTGGCTTTGACACTTGGTTTCGCTTCCAGTCCATAGAAAATATCCAGTGTACCATGACTAGCCCAAATACATGGATTCCTTGAGAGGAAACATGGGGTAATTTTTGTATTATGTTAACTGTCAAGAAAGAGGCGTTAAAAGGTCTCCCAAGCCCGTGAAAATATCTCTGATATATAAAAGTAAAATCAGAGCCATATGGAGTGAAACATATGAAGGAAATTAGAGGATGACTGGACTCAGATGAAGAAATGAAGATCCTAACACAAGGACAGCACAAGTAATGAGGCCAAGAGGCAATAAGGGAATGGAAGGAGTTAAGAATAACCCATCAAAACTATAGCTCTCAGGACATGGGTCTGTGTGCATTCAGGTAAGTGAGTTAGCACATTAATACTGGAATATATGGAAGATCACACTGACAGAAGATGTAACTATGGAAAATTACAGTATTCAAAACTCTTTTTGTAAGCTACAAGGAATTTTCATGACTGTCTTTCAGGACTGGAATGCAGTAACTGTGCACGCTTATAATAAGGGATGTTACTGAAGAACACATGAATATGAGATGTACCCATGAATTACAACAACATAATCACAAATGAGTTATAAAATTCCTGAACATGTTTAGGATATGGGAAGGAATCAAGTTAGTAAGTGAATTTGCATATTTAAAAGACAGCAAACCACTGAACATCACATTAATAGAAGACAAAAAAACAGATCACATTAATCAAAGCACTTTCCTTCTGGCATACAAGTCTTAGACATCATTATGAACTTTCAATGTATGGGTTGCAGGGATTCGAAATTCCTGCCTACACCCACACACATCAGCAAGTATATGGTGTGGAAGTGACCTAAATCAATGAGCATATTCAAAACAGGAGGTACAATGATGGAAGACAAGACTAATGGGTGACTTTCAAAGAGGGATTCTGTTGATCAACTTCTACAGTTAAAAAATGTACATGTATTTGCAAAGATAATTACCCTGCACAGTATGTGAAATCAGTTACATTAGCACATTTATATGAGAAGAAATCAGGGGCTTGATCATATTATGTGGAGAAACAGTCATGGATGATTACAATAACAAGAGAGAGAGAGAGAGAGAATCATAGATGATTGCGTTAACAGGAGAGATAATCATGGAAGATCAAACTAACAGGAGAGATAATCATAGAAGATCACACTAACAGGAGAGACAATCATGGGAGATCACACTAACAGGAGAGATAATCATGGAAGATCACATTATCAACAGTTTCACAAGGGGACTCTGAAGAACAGCTAGCCATCCAAGCTAAGAAAAAAGGGCGGCAGATGAAGAATGCCAATAAAGATGACAGACATTAGTATAGGCTAGGTCAAGCATAAGATTAAAGATTCAAGTGATAGTATATGCCCAAAATGATGCTGTATTATGCATATCCCTTGAGACATATTCTTGTAAACTAGGGGCACCTCTTCTCTGCACCTAAGTACACATTTTGGTCAGTATATTTTAGCATCTACATGTTAGTATTTTCTTATACGTTACTTATTCAAACTGTATTGATTACAGCCTCTTCCAACCAAGGACATATTTTTAAAACTTGTTATCTCCAGACAATATATTCGCCTATTAATTCTTTTTGAACTGGAGGGGCTAGAGATACCCATCGTAAATCCCTTCAATTAGGAGATGGCATTCTTAAGTGAAACTGTCCCACAGCAGCAAGAATAGACTATATATACATAATAACTGTAATGACGTCAGAAGATATAAATACCATACAATGAAACAATATGATGTGAAATACACCACTATGGAAGACATGCCAGTGAGACTCCTAGAAAACAAGAATATTGGCTCTTTTATCTACCCTGGGCAGGCCTGGGTTTAATGCCCAGGTAATATTTCCTAGATTACTACATTTCCTTAAGTTAGTATCTGATTAGATTTGGCAATATTAATTTATTATACACACCCAAAATTGGGAATACTTAAAATACTGACTCCATACACTTTACATATACTGGTACCATATACAAATTATGCTTATACTTAATTATCCTCTTACCAGGTCATTAAAGAACTAATTACTCAGGATAGCGTACAGAGTAAATGACCACGATGTCACTAAAGTTTTACAAATGAAGGCCTGACACATCTGAGTTTGGTTTAACTAGGCAATTAAATCATTTTCCCAACTCTTAACTTTACCAATACAATGGTGAATTTTAATATTTCATTCTTGACACTGGCTACCAATTATATTAAGATCAGGAGAATCCCATCATAGTGACAGTTAACAGATACTGTCTTTAACCTTTCACTGTGACAGATTTTCCCTAAGCTGAATAAAAACATTTGCCTGATGCCACAATGAAATTCTTAAAATGCCATTATACCACACTGGAAAAGTTAAATCTGGGTTAGGCTTTAAGTGACAGGCTAAACAAAAGATGACCTCAAGAAATCAAGAATAACCTGCCATAATGTGAACCTGACAATGGTAAATGCAAACAAGGAAGAATGGAAAGGAAATATACATCAGAAGTGGAGAACACACACAGAGCATTCAGCTGGAAGCGCAGCATGCAGACTAGACCACTACTGGACTGGAAAATAAGGCAGCAGTCACAATCAAGAGAAGAAAGTTCTTAAGGATGCAGAAAATATATTCAATTAACCCTTTTGCTGTGATGGACACCATGAGCACTTTCTTTTGCTTAACACTGGGAGTTTCTACTTAGTACTGTAATGGGAATTTTGCACAGCTGTAAAGTTAAAAGGCTGCCCAATTAACCCTCTATATTTAGCAAGGGAATAACCTACCAGTCAGAGGATTGAAAACTGTCATGGCGAATTCATTTGCTGCTACGGCAACACCAAGCTAGTTTACTTAGGCACCTGGTAATATTATTTAGCTGGTTGAAATCCTAGCAGTCAATGGGGTAAAGGCAATTTCCATTAACTCCTCTGCTGCTGATATAAAATGATTTTTTCCCTATCAGTATAAGGGCTAAACAAAAGAGACACTGATGAGAAATACTGAACAAAAGGACACATCATCATACTCATAGTAATATAGCAAAATCAGATACACAAAAAAATCCAACATAACGATAAAAATAAACCACATCATTATCCTGGTCTAGATGAAATATGGGCAAACAATAAAAACACAGGATTTAAACATAGCGGCACATCAACATCCACAACTACACTCTATCATTTTTGGTGGGAGGTGATTCATGCTTTATGGTATCTCAAAGTTTATGTTATTTTCCAGGAGCATTTTCAGTAAATGGGTGATGTCATTTCGAGTTTATTCTTCCCGCTACCAGATGACCTTATTCAACTTAGGCAAAGGAAAAAAAAAAAAAAGTCATTTGAAGGAGCTTAGTAATGCTCCATTTCCATTCAAAAACTTTATCTGAAGCTTAATAAAATCATCAGAAGTTGGGAAACATAAAATAACCAATGACATCCCTCGGCTTGATGGCTTAACATTCACAAGTTACATGCCGAGATCGGAACATAAAAATGCAAATATCGTCTCTGGCAGCACATTCCAGCAAATGTTTATCGGGTAACATCCTTCAGGCAGAATATTTGGACTGAGATTCACAAATTATGATAATTTTCCTTTTGTGTCTTTGTATAACAATTACTCAAAGTCAAAATAATCCCAACATATATGGAAATGCTGTTAAATGAGAAGATCCAAAGTTCTGGGCTGAAAAAAATGTATCTTCATAATAAACAGTATTTCCACATGTGAGTAAAATACTTTCAATCTTCCTTCTGTCGCTATGACTTGTTATTGTAGAAATTTGAGACAGGGGAAGATCCTGCAATTTTCTTTCCCTGTCCCTCTACCAGTAGCAAATCTTAGCTTTTGCAGGCAGAAAAAGAAATGTGAAAAAGTTCTGTACTCTTCCTTATCCTTCTGACAAAAAGAGGTCTTAATTTTGCAGGAAGTGCAACAGAAATTGAAGCTGTATATCACTGTTCCTCCTGCAAATACGAACATTAATTACAGTAGAAAAATAAGTTTATTTGTGAATCCACATCCTGGTGAAGTGGGGTGAAGTGGGAATGTGTCGTATCATATGTCGTTATGGTGCCACCCTCACTATACCGCTTCTGGCTACATCGTAGGCCTACCTCACACGCCATACTGATAATTCACCCTTTCAGGCAAGAGGAATATGAACTACTATATTCTCACTGCCACTGGATGATTTTACTGTACTTAGTTCAGGAATGGTTTTATGCCCTCTAAGGGGTAACAAGGTCTCTAATATCCGTATGGCTTTTCAGAGTAGAAATCTAAATTATTTTACTCTTGCCACCACCAGACAATTTCAGTCAGCTTAGGGGTGGCTTTCTGTCCTCTAAGGGTTAAAAACTTTCGGTTTATTCAAGATAAATGTGGCTGTGATACCATTACAGTATAAATGGTAATTAGGTAAGTTCAAGAAACACTCCAAACTCCAAGGAATTTTTAGGCAGTTGAATATTTCAGTACCTATACTGTGTCCACTTCAACTTGACCTAAGCCTGCCATCTCTCCATACTGAATATCGAGCTGTAACAAGACATAAACACCCGGACACAATGCTAATAACAAAGTGCTATGAAAAGACAGTACAGCCAGAGTTCTGGCTTATTCTGCCACCGAACTACAGGAAATAAACTGCAAAAAGACAAAAATCTCCATTAAGGTGAATGAACTATAGTGAAAAGGAGGTATAACCATTACTTCATAGAGGGCATAAGTTCCCAAGTGGGTGGATACACAGAGGTGTGAGGTGAGTGTGTGTGGTGGAGCAGTGGCGGTACGTGAGGGGCACACCAGCACCACCTCACAGGTGTGCACATCGACACTGCCGCAGCAGCTCTCTAGCTACAGTGAAGGCAGGCAGGCAGGTACCACTGAGGACCTAATAGGGCTAGGGGAGGTATGGGCGTGCGGGCGGACTGACTGACTGATGGGAGGGTGCTGCGCCACTGACTTACTTGACTCCCAACTTGGTAGCCACTCGCTTCCACTGGGAAAAGCCGGACAGTCTACGGACGGGGCTGGACACACAGCCACTGTTGGGGCGGGCCGGGGTGTTAGCAGGCCGAGGTGGCCAGGACACGCAGCCACTGTTGGGGCGGGCCGGTGGGTTAGCTGGCCCTGTGGCTGGGCCCGTCGGGGCTCGTTACCCCGGCCCGGGGCACCCACCCCGTGGGGCTCCACAAGAGGAGCAGTAGCAAGGCCAAGCCACAAGATAATGACTAGGAAAAAAATCTAGCCAGGATGTTGCTCTTGTCCACCAGTCTCTGACTTTTGTGGAAACTATACACAAAATTATATCAAAATCTTTAGGATTCTATGATATATGCTGTTTTTTTAAACTGGGAATTTAGATAATACATTAGCTAATTTTAAGAGAGGCCGAGCACTACGCAACAACCAATAGCCACTGATAATAATTTAAGATGCAATTAAAATTGAAAGTGAATAAATCTTTTAATACTGCAAGTATACAAAGGATATTACCAGGAATGTTAATGCAGCACTGAAATGATAAAATGTAATCAAGGGAAGAATCAAATCAAAATGGCTATTAAGGAATGTACTGAACTGAGCAAGAGGCAGGATGGTAAATGAATGATGGGGCATGTATATCTTGGCAGAATTAGCAAAGAACAAAAAATGAAGAATGCATCATGAAGTGACACTGTTTTACCAACAAGGCCTCAATCCACCCTAACTATGATTCATTTATTTTAACCTCTTCAGTCCTGCAATGTATTCCTTATTTTCATTCTTGCCACTCCCAGATAATTTTATTTGGCTTACGAGACTTTGTTAATTAGGTGGAGCTGTTACTGTCATTGCTGTGGCTATGTAAACACAAGGAGTTAGATATACAGTCTTCAAGAACTCCTTCACAACAAAATATCTCCCATAAGATAATTATAATCATCTGGATGTAGCAAGAATAAACCAACAAAATACACTGGCTGATTCAAGTGGTTAATTTGGCAAAACTGAGCCACACCCTCATCTTGAATACTGAACTGTGATTGTATGATCTTGAAAGGTCTCATTAGCTGATATGCACAACACTTGCTCTTCAATACTGTTTATACCATGAACACATTGAGCAAATCATAATTTTCATGCACTCAAAGAGCAATAGCCTCTGCTCACCCTCAAACGCTACCTCTAACTGGAAAGAAGCCATACGCATGGTGTTACACCAAACAAAGACTTGTTGTCCAATGTTAGGGTGGAAATCTGAAGTTTTGCTACACTGTATGAGAAACAATTTACAATGACACATGTATTAATGGGATAGCCAGGAGTGGCAAAGCCTAATTATGGGGTGGCCCATGGATATCTCTTAAGGGGATAAAGAGGTATTCCTCTACAAATTTGGGGTGGCCACTGGGGTGGTCAGGCATATTTTTTGTGGTCAGTGCCACCCTGGGCACTCTCTGGCTAGGCCACTGTCACCAATAGGCCTCTATCCAGTGTAAACTTCTGACTACAATTGACTTTGTGACGGATGAGCTTGGAGGCTGAGTAGATATGCATGACTCACACTACACAACATGTACCTTGGTATTACTCTTCCTATTTACTCAAAAATAGATAAAGATGTGACACAAAATGGTAAATATAATGAAATGTATGTGAAACTAGTAGAAACTGTAGCACTGCCATTCTGCCATTACATCAGCCAATCAGCTGCAAGGGGGGGTGGGGGGGCTTCCTCACTAGAAAACGCAAAATGAATTAAAGTGTCATCTGGGAGCCTTTGACACCCTCCTACACCAGGCCAGCCTCCCCAGAACCCCAAAATAATCATATCAAGTCATTTTTAACCCATTACTTCAGTGGCTTAGGGAAGTTGGCTGTAGCACTGACAAGGACAATACTGACTGAATATTTCCGCTGTCAACTGTAATCTTAATCCCTTCAGAACAATTTTTATTAAATTGTATTTCTCTCACCTCCATATGATTTAATTCAGCTTTGGGAAAACCATTTGGGGTGATGAGGTAAATGGTGAGTATTTTTAACCCTTTCACTATGACAGGTCTCCCAAAAGCCTAACAAAATTGTGTCGAGGTAGCAGAGGAAAAAATCCTGGTTTCTTTAAAATGTAGTCTTCCAATCATCAGAATATTTTATTCAACTTGGTAAAGGTCTCTGGTAAGGGAAGGGTTGCCAAAACCTGCCTTATATCTTTGCAGAAATTATACGAATTTTATATTCAACTCTGACTACTTCCACATGATGTTATTTGGCAAAGAAAAGACCTCTGGCTGTGAAAGGATACGAACCATTCTTCATGAATCCCTCTGGTACTAAAATGTCTTTCTGTATCTTGCTACTTGGCAGCTTATATTATTTAGCTACAAAGAGATCTCTGATACAGAACTCACATGCTATGAACCCCTCTGGTACTAAAATGTCTTTCTGTATCTTGCTACTTGGCAGCTTATATTATTTAGCTTCAAAGAGATGTCTGATAGAGAAGTCACATGCAGTCTCCCTGAACCCTTTCACCAAATGACTTTACTGTATTTAGTCTCATTCTTTCAGTCTCATGATGCATTTTCTATTTTATCCTTGATATTTCCAATCTTATTTGGCTAAATACTGGATATCTCATACTGAAGGGGTTAATGAAAGCATAACTAACCCCTCCAGTTGAAAATGTCCCTCCAAAGCTAAGTAAAACTGTCAGAAGGTACAAAGAATAGTGTAAACACTGCATCACCAGATTGGAAGGGTTAACTGACACATCTAGTAGTGAAGGGATTAAGATACTGTGGAATGTGCAGCAAATCCTGATTCTTGTAACACTTGAAAATACAAGATTACAAAACACGCAGAAGCCTCAAACATTCAGCTACAGCCCCCTTCATGAGTGACATAACCCGGTACAAATGACGGCAACGTTTGAAGCAAAATAATAATAAATCTCTTGAAAAATGCAAATAATTCTGTTCCCTGGTATGAGAAGTTTGCGTGCTCAGGCCAATACAAACTGCAGGCAAGTGTACTGAGCTGGTAGGTGTACTGTGCAGATGTACAGCACTGTACAGGTGTGTTGTGCATGTGGATTTGTTAATGTGGTGCTATTTACTGTATGGTGAATTTGTGCAGCACTGATAAAACCTTTAGTACGATGACCTTTTATTATTTTATTCTTAACCTCTTCAGGCACATGCTTGCAATTCTGGTGTATTCCATATGGATGAAAATTTAGAGATGAAATGTGTCATAAATGTAAACAGATTCTAAGTCTAGCCTCAAAGCATATATCTTCATATTTCAAACTTGCTTAGTTTATAGTGTTTTCTTCACAGACAAAGCTTGTAATGGTGTGAAATTTGCAGAGGAAGATTATGGCTCTCTCACTCCATGCGCTAGAAATCTCATCCTCAATAAAGCACAAAGATTTAATGCAAGAAGTGTCATATTGCCTATGGGGGATTAATACCAGCACATGACTTAATCTGGCTTACAAAGACATCTCACTGTGAAAGAGTTAGCAGTGTTCCTGGTGCCTGAGATTATGGTGTCTCTGGGTGCTTTAGAGGAATGCCTTCATGTGGTGGTTCTGATACAACTAGATAACTCAGCTACCTAGTCATACAAACATTCCTCAAGTAGTTCCCTATCCCCGAAAGGAGGATGGTGGACCACCGGAGGGCAGCTTAAGCCTACAATCCACCAGCTTCACATTTCTCACAGCCAGGGGTTGTTGTTGTTACTACTGTTACTAACTACTACTACTACCACCACGGGTATACCCCTATATTCGATACCCCTAGATGCGGTACCCCGGCTTAGCGATGGGGGTAGAAATACCACTATACCCCGTTTAACAATGGCCAAACTCAGGATTAATGATGGGTTTAGATTATTTTATACCGATTTTAATGATATTTTAGACTTAAATTTTGTGCTAAAGCTGATTTATAAACTGTTTTTGGACTTAATCATATATCAATGTGTTTTAGTCATAGGTGGGGTGAACATTGTCATTCTGGGGTACAGTTTACTAAGTCTGATTTTTTTCCAGACTTAAATTTGACAATTTTCAGATTTTATACTTGGGTTTAGCTGAGTTATAAACTGCTTTTAAGCTTAGTTTAACTTGTTTTACAGCTATTTGGCGGTTTTGGTGAGCTAGAAACTTGTTTTTGGACTCATTTGGGCGAGTTTAGGACTCGACTGAGGGGGAAACCAAGGCTCAAAAACTCATCCCTATACTTTACATGTTAAATCTACCTCGATATACAATACCCCGCCTAACGATGGGTTTTTACTTAACCAATTGCATCGTTACACCGGGGTATACCTGTACTACTACCTCTAGTACTACTACTACTACTACTACTACTACTACAACAACAACAACAACAACTACTACTACTACTACAACAACTACTACTACTGCTACTACCTGTACTACTGTGTTCATTACATCTGTATTTGCAGATGTATGCCTACACTCAATTTATCCCGACTTGGCAGACTGGTCACAATGCTCGAAAAGGCCTCAACACATTCATTAATGGATTAATTATCATCAAAAACACAAACTAAACTCAGCATGTTTTCTGTATGATGTAGTTTTATGCAGGGTAATATACTGACTCCCAAACAGGTACAAATGAAAATGCCAGAAAAAATACAGTATATATGAAATACTTAACCCTTTCGCACACCTAAAGTATTCTGTAAGTTTGTGTGACATGATCAGAGAAAATGTTGCAAAGGCAGCTTGGACTCACTCACAAAGGAAAACATTCCCATGGATTTTATTTGCCCCAGAAAGGGGTTATACCGGTATAAACTGTATACCGTCATTTTTACTGATATTTATACTATACGAAAAGCTAATAAAAACACACAAAGCTGATGAGTAAAAGTACAATGACAGTACCAAAATGCAATGAGAATGATGTGATTCCACAGTGAAAATAACTTCCCAACACCCTACCACAATATTTTGCCTGCACCATGCAAGAGCTAAGCATATATCTGTGTGCAGAATTTCACGAGCTTTCATGAAGTCTGATACGACCAATAGTTTTCCAGTAAATCACCAAAATTTGTGCATGTGCACCCTTCCCCCCCCATCCACCGAAAAGAGACAACCATTTGAGAATGTTGGCCTTGAAATAGACACCCTGCCCTATGATGCAGCAAAGACTGACAAAGATTGACACACTTCATGCTAAAACTTAATTTTTGGTGAACACTTTTGTCCAAAATTGCCTAATCAGCAACCCTTCAGACCAACACTGACAAGTGCATCATAGGTTCCTCTTGAGCCTAACGCCATTTTGGCTCCCTGTGCATCATCGTGCACGAGGGGGTTACGTGATGTACGGTTATGAGTCCTAATCTATATGCTTTCATCCTTTACCTTTGCTACAGGCCAAAAAGAAGTTATCATCAGGGCTTCACATCAAACAATGACCTATACTTGATTTTTTTTTTTTTTTTTTTTTTTTAATAACTGCACAGGTAACAGTGTTGTCATGAACTGTCCCTCATGTTGTTGTTGCTTAACCCTGGTCTGTCTAGCTGAGCACACCCACTGATTACAGGTAAATACCTACTTCTGCAGTGCCATCCTACTGGAATAGTGAATTATACTGTATATGCCATACAAGGATCCATTACCCCTTGTGGTAGACGGCACCTCATCTAGATCAGACCAGGGTCCTTTCTAAGGTGAGGAGCAAGGAAACAAGAGGAGGTCTGGCTCCTGTGTGTTTGTTGCAGCTGCTCCACTTAGGTTGCACAGTGTCACCACATGCATGTTTCTCATAAGCACCCATCCCTGATGCAGTCTTGAAAATTTTCAAATTTACAATGAACAGGTCTTTGTTTAGCATGACAATCCTGGCTATGACTTCCCTCCAGCCAAGGGTAGGGCCAGAGGGTGAGCAGACTCTGGCCCACAAGTGCATGTAAATTCATTGATCATATGTGATGGACATCAAGAAAAGAGGTGTGGCCATTCTGCCAAATCAGCATAAATTGGGTATTAATGATGCATGGCTTTTGATGGTGCCACTGGTGTTGGTGGTGTGCTGTCTGTCATACTGGTGTGGGTTGGGAGAGAGGGTTCCTGGTGTGGTGCTGGTGTTGTATTATGAGGTGTGTTGTATGTCAAAAATGGAGTGGGTGGGGAGAGAGGGTTGTTGGTCTAATGAATGGAACGTACAGGTACTGCATATCAGTGATCCGTGTTGGAATGATTTTCCTGAATGGCGCTGTACTGGTACGTGTAGCAACTCAATGCAGATGTACTGGCATGACATGTGTAATGAAATAGGTTAGATGGACAGATGTATAATGCATACATGTGTTGTACTGTACATATTGGCAGGCACTGTATTCACAGATTTGTACAAGCTATGTGGTGTACTGACAAGTGTGTAGCAGACATACTGACAGGTGTAATGAAGAAATGTTAGAATGGCAGATGTATAATGCAGACATGCTTTTCTACAAGGTATTGACTGCAGACAGAAACTGATCAGCATGTAATATACAGTACATGTATTAAACTGATGGGTGTGTAATACACCCAAGTGCTGTAATGACAGGTGTAACAAATGCATGTTTTGTGATGACAGGTTTGTGAGCACAGTGACTATATTGACTACACCATAAACCATAGCAAAATGCAGCACCATAAATATGCATATGTGGCACCACTGTGTGCAACAGTATGGTAAGCCAGGCAGTGCCATGTGTAGCTGCGCTCAGCGTGCATCAGCTCGCAAGAAATGTGAGCACGCACACACATTCTCACTCTCATACCCAAATACTGTATAATTACACACATATATACATACACCACACTGAGTGTGTTGTGTGCCCTACCAGACCAGAAGAGGCAAACAGGTGAGCTCTCATGTCCACACTATCAAACAAGGGAATGGTTTCTGAACCTCATGAAGTTACCTGGGACACCCAACAGGCAACACTGTAGGTATGAGGAACAATCTTGTCCATCACTAAAGGTCTCATGATTCTCAGCCACCCACACAGGCTTCTTTGCCTCTATTCTCAACAATTAAGGAGGTTTCTTGCATATTTTTCTTAGTGTTTATCATGAATATTACATCTCAATCTCTTTTATGCTCTTTATATCTTTTTAATGCCACTATAGACAGCATAATCATACATGAAAATATCAATGTGCCATACATGGAAATAGACTGCAAAGGAAGAAGAGTAAGAAAGCCTCCCAGGGTGAGAAGAACACAATCCCTAGCCTTGGCAACTACACCTCTCTACCATTCCTCGTTCTACCCCTACTCCATTTTCATAACTGGTGATTGTCAAATCCTTAGAGATGAATCCAAATAAGGCAGAGCTATCACCAAAGTGCCCAGTGGATAAGCCATACATCCATTCACTTGCATTCAATTCTTCACAGTTCTTAATTCTATCTAACTGCATGTAACGAATCATTGCAGACGCAAGTAGTTTTCATCCAGCTCGTTCCACTGGTCTCATGGTAAGCAGAGCAAGTTAATTCTATAGAGTATTGCTATCAGTCACCTGTGGGTTACTGAGGAATATTACACCCTGACCCATTCAATGCACCAGCACACACAATACACCTCACCAAACAAGACAACTTCATCATTTGACCTGATACACTCCACAATACCCAGCCTACATGATAAATTAACTCCTTCAGTATGATGACTTCTATATGAGCTGGTCTGTATAGGATTCCACTAGGACTCACTATGATATCTTATGTGTTGTGGACATGGCCCAGTCAGCTGGTGTGGGTGGATGTGGCAGTGGGAGTAGCAAATGAATAAATGATACAGGGTAGACACTGATACTGCTGACTGAGCCATCCCCACAACACACGAGAAATCACCCAGCAGAGTGGAAGAGGAGTGCTATATATCGACCACCCTGTATTTGCCTCTCAGTTGACCGAGTACCTGTACTTCATTTAGCTCTTTAACACCTTACACTGAAATAAACTGAAACTATCTATATTGGCTTTTCCAGTACGATGATATCTCTTACTTCTTTTTTTTAATTGCCAAACCATTTGATTTTCCTCAAGAGACACTTGTAATGAAGGGGTAAAAAAAAACTTAATTAACCACTCCAATACAGTAAATGGATTATTTTAGCTTTTTACCTCTTATTATTGCTTTTTTTTGTGTATGGCCTCCTCTTACAAGATTTAGGCCTTTGGCTATAGGTAAATAAACAGACAGATATTGTAAATATAGATAGACAGGTATAGATAGATAGACAGATACAGAGACAGACAGATAGACAGTTAGACAGATGTTCAAATTAGGACAGATGCCACATACAGAAGGAGTTAAGCACACTAAACTAAATATCCCTCACATTATCATTTTATCCACCATCACTCTCAATATTCTCTGATGTGTGACTGAGGCAGGGCCCTGAGTTATGTAAAAAAATCAACCACCACCACCACTTCATCATCATCGTCATCATCATAATCATCATCATCAACCACAGGACACATCAGAAACAAAGCACATACAGGTCAAACTCAACTCTCAAAAAACAGGCATCACAAAAAGGCATTACAGTACATAATTACTTGTCTCTCTCAGTTAATCTTACTACAGTATAAATATCTGGTGACTCGTGGTACATGGGAAAGCTGTGGATGGTACTACTCCATGCTTGAAAATAAAAATGCTGCAGTTTTAACCTCTTGATTCCTGGTAAACTCATTTTAATTTATCCTTCCTACTCCCAAATGATATATATACATTTACATCATTCAAATTGAGAGAGGTGTCTGGGAGAGTGAGGGAGATAATGAAGCCTAGATCCAACACCTTACATTAAAAAAAGGCTCTCCCAACTTGAATAAAGCCACTGTGGGGTAGCAAGAATAAAATTAGAATAAGTTACCAGTTACAAAGGGTTAAGAATAATATACGTTCTATTGCACACCAAGACCAGAGACAAATATAGGTAACTCAGCATTTCACGGTGTCCTTCAGGATAAAACACAACACTATTTATGTTAAAATCAAACCACACAATACTCTTCATGTCATTAACTATGATCTACCCAGTCCATTACCATTCAGAAGCAAAAAAATTATATATATATACGAAATTATGCGCAAACTTAAAGAGCTTTTCAATAAACCTCAGCTCAACACTACTGGTTGCAAATGCCACATCAGGCAACTTTAATTATAAAAACAGTCAAGAACTTATCATAATATATATGGCAGACACTTAGACAGCAGCAGGCCTATTTTTAAAACTGAGAAGGCAAAGGTGTTTTCACAGGCATGCCACATATTCCTTTCAGTCACTTAAGGGACACTTGTGACCAATAGATGTGAATAACCATGTGTCCCTTTATAAAGTGTAGCCAAAAACTAAACTCTTTTCCATAAACCTGGGTGGAATTCACAGATACTTCTACAATCAATTCCCCATTATAACATAAGCTATAATTTTACATGAAGAACTTGACAAGGGAAGATTTTTGCACTTCTTTCCCTGGTTTTTCTGCAGAAATCAATTATAACCTGCCATAATATTTTTCTGTCATAACTTACAATTAATTCATGAAGTTAGAACATGACAAAGAGGAATATTCTACAGCTTCCTTGTCCCTCCTGCATATCAAAGCCTGACTTTCAATGGGGAATGGATCCAAAATGTGTTTGTGTATCCCAATCCTGGGCCAAAATTGCCATCTTTTATTTTGACGGTCAATGAATAACAATGTGGCTAAGACTATAATTATGGCTTTAAAAAAAAAAAGGAAAGGATGCCCAGCAATGGTTATTGTCTTACACTGCCACTCAGCTATGGGAAATGAACTACAAAAGGAACTCTCTGGCAAGTTCAGGTGAATGCACTATAGATGATGAAGCAGAACACACTTCATCCACGTGTTCCAACAGACTGTCAAAAAAATGGGGCCTTTTTATTTCCCTCTGCAATCTCCACTTTAAAAATATTGCCATTTAGCCTCATACTTCTCAACTTTACACGCTTATGAGTGTGCAAGGGGTGGAGAGCCCCTCAGTTTTTGACGACATTTTCTGAAACACGTGATGGTAATAAGGTGTGTGTGTGACCTTTCAGCATCATTGCACTACACCACATAGCATGGGATGCAGGCCAACCACATTTACTAAATACAGGTGTTCCATATTCAGGGTGATCACACTAATTACAGGTGTTCCTAATGCAGGCTGATAACACTTAATTACAGGTGTTCCTTATGCAGGTTGATCACACTAATTGCAGGTATTAACTATGCAGGCTAATCGTGTCTGCTAATTGCAGGTGTTCCTTATGTAAGCTGATCACACTTGATGACAGGTGTTCCTTATGCAGGCTGGTCACATTTACGAACTACAGGTGTTCTATAAATGACTGTCAAAAATATGGGCTTGCTTATGTCCTCAGTTTTTAAAATATGACCATTAAACCTAAAAATCAATAATAATAATAATAATACCAATAATGAAAACAATCTATTATATATGCGAATAAAGCGAATGTGCACCACTTCCACCACTCTGGGAGAGTTTATGGATCAAAATATGAGGTCCAAAATTAATATGCAGATATAATTAAAAAAAGGAAATCAAGCTGATAATTCCCACATGTTGATAGGTAAAAAAAAAAAAAATCCCACACATCCCATGTGCTAATACAGATCCAATAAAAAATAAATAATCAAGCCAATAAATCCCACATGATGATGCAGATATTATTAAAAAACAAGTCCCCCAAACCCCACATGTGTTGATGGGGAAATAAATTTAAAAAAATTATAAAGCAGATAAATCCTATGCATCTGAACATGAGCCTGAGATGAAAGATTCAAATCCTATATGTGTTTGATCATAAGCTACAGATAGTGGGTTCAAATCCTGAATGTGTCTAATTATAAGCTAGAGAAAATGGATTCAATTCCCATATACTGATCCCCAAACTTACCATTAGTTCCTGATTATAACTTTTTTTTTTTTTTTAAGGAAGAATGAGGAAAAGGAGAGTGGAGAATCTTACCATGTCCCTTGTTCTTCCTGTATATTAAACCTTAGTTATGGAGAAAAATGTTCACAAGCTGTCTAGTGATTCTCAGCCTTGTCTTCAATTGACCTACCTAAATATCACTCAAGTCTATTTTAGTTGGTATACCAGTAATCTAAATACAAGTAATTCATCCATACACCAATTAACTTATTGTTTGTCTATTCAGCAGAAGCTTTGTTTCTCCAACTTCAACTAACCTGACCACACTTCACTCAACTCCATTTAACTAATGTAATTTGCATATAATATAGACATAAGTAAAAAAGTAACAATAATAAGTATATATGTAAAAAAAAGTATGGAATAATATGACTAATTTAAAAAAACTTCTACAAACTTCTTGAATTATTTAGGAGTAAAATTTTCTACTGTTTTCTAACTTCCTTATTACAACAAGGACAATCTTTCACCACAACTTCAACACAAGATCTCTGGCATCATCCAAATGAAGTGTCCAGTTTCCTGCAGTCCACTGGGTTCGAAAACATATGAGCCTGGTGCTCGAACAACAGCAACAATAATAATAACAACCTGACAACTCAAAAAAAAAAAAAAACAGTATCAACATCAACCACACCCCAACAATTTCATAACATAATGTGGGCACTGCAACAACACAAAAACAAAAAACAACAATCCAACGATTCCATCAAGTAAACTAATCCCGACTAGTAACGGACATATCTTCAACCAGTTCTTATCTAATCTCAAACAACCCACAGTATTCTTGATCACTCTAAATCTGCATTCTGGTGGTTTTGGGGGATCCCCAACAAATTTTCATTATCTGTGCACTCCTCGCATCAAACATCAATACAGTACTGTCAGCAAACAGTGATCTGTAAACAGCACTCCACTACAAACTCCCCTGGCAGTATCTCATGTGTTGTGGGGATGGCTCAGTCTGCTGGTGAAGGTATGGGTGTAGTAGCAGATATAGGAAATGAACAGATGATGCTGGATAGACACTGGTAATCTTGAATAACCTGTCCCCACAACACAGAAATCACCCAGCAGAGTGGTAGGCACTAGCCATTTCAGCAGGATGATTACTTTTGTACTACATTCTTACTGGATTACTTTATTTATAACTTTATTTAGCTCAGACAGACTGATCATAGTAAAGGCATGAAAACCACAACAACCCTAAGTTCATACCACAAAACTGACCTGCCCTAGGCTGACACTTACAAACTTATTTGTAACACTTTTTTATTTTATTTCTGGAGAAAGAACAAGGATCACTGGAAGATTCTGCATTCACCTTTCCTGTCCTTCCAACAAAAATAAATCTAATTTATGATGAGGACCTGATCATATGTCTGTTTGTGAATCAGTTCTTTGGCCCTAGACAAAACTGGAACCAAACCCAACTCCAATGATATATACTTTACCTTGACTTAACTAGATTCTATTTCTATCAAAATATTCTGAAAATCTACCTACACTATCATAAATCAATCTAACCCCAATTGAAATGACTGATCTGGACTTACATACCTAGACTCAATCAAAATATTCTGAATCAATCTACCTACACTATCATCTTCATTACCATCACCATCACTCTGTGTCATACCACAAAAGGAGAGATTTAAACTACTTCCACAGTGAACTACTTGCTGTTAATCTGTTCTAGATCTAAACTTCATCTTGGTAAAAACTCCTCCTCTTAATCTGCTTTAGATCACCCAGCAATTTCCCCTACCTTACACCTAAGCCTTCCCACTCTAACCTACACATTTTCAGTTTGTCCCATCCTAGCCTGGGATATTAATGTATCTCAGATTTATAATACAGTATTAATGCTTTTACCTAATCCCTGCAGAGTGTGCACATTTTCCTACCTGATCTGGCTTCCAGCTCTTACAAACACTTCCATCCCAGTCCATTATACCTGGGGCTCTCAGCTCCATCTGCATCCCTTACTCCCAGCTCTTTCAACTGTTTTATCCCATCCAGGCACATCTGCAGATTTCACATCTTTGTTTTATGCCAGCTTGTTCCTAATCCTTGTAAAGCATCCCCATTCAACCTTACCTTGGAGAAGACACACTGGTGGGTCTGGTGGGTGATGAGGAGTGGGCCGCAGCAGATCGAGACCTTGCAACAGCTGCCTGCTGGTTCTTTGACGTGCCACCAGGAGGGGCGCCAGGGCCTCCCACATATGACCCAAGGCTGGCGCTTTTGGTGGTAGTGCTGAGACCCACAGTTCCCCCAGGCTTCTGGATCACCTGATGGAGTGGCAGTGGGTGAGAAGGTCAGTGTCTGGTGGAATGAAGAGAGGTTTTTTGGGGAGGAAGGTTTCTGGACAGAAAGTTGAATGTGAAGAAAGAAACAGGAGGCAGAGAGACAAAGATGTGTGAAATGAAACTTATGATGAAGAAGACAATGTAGGTAGGGAAGGCTGAGGTGGAGAGGTGTTGGAGTGGGGAGGGAAAACAAAGTTAAAAGACATTATGGCAGGAATGGAGAGTTGTGACTATGGAGGGGAATGTGGAGAGAGAATGATGAGTTGGGGAGACATTGGAGTAGAAAGAAATATTAGGATGGGGAGGCAAATACAGGTGGGGAGTGGCAATAAGTAAGAAGATGAATGCTTAGTGAGAGAGTGAGGCTTTTTGAAGTATGAAGACTTTAGATGAGGACAAAGAATGCCAAGAATATGGAACACTTGAAGAAAATGGCAGTGGGAAAGGTTGGCCAAATGATTACAAGAGATAGAACGAAGAAACACACCAGAAGGAATAATAGGCCAAATGAGAAAAGAAAAATCACTTGAATAGTACAAAAACTTTGTGGGTCAACTGCAAAGAAGCATAACAAAGAATAATAAGATTTAGCAGACCACAGCATACATATATTACACTGCAAAAATCATTACATAATAATATCAATATCAGAGATTTACTATGTGCTAATAAAAGACAGGAGTATTACAGCGCACAAAGAATCCAAGATACCAAACAAAACATCATCCCACTCTGAAAAATAGAAAGCTACTGGAAGGCTGCAAAATAATGATCATCAAAGTAGCACAATAATAATCATAATAATAATAATAATACACATTCTGAAAAAAAGCAAAAAACAAAGAGCTAAAGAAAACAGAAGCTTACATAGCCAATAGGTAGCATAATGTCAAGAAAAATCGTAAAGCACACTGAAAACAATGAGAAAAAACAAATCATTAAGCATAGGAATAAAATAAAAAGTAAACGCGTATCCTGATATCTCATTCATAAAGCTGAAATATAAAGAAAATTGCGTATCATCTGCCAGAACATTGAGATTAAAATAAAATGGAATATTAATCATCCATTTTCTCCACCTTATACTGGAACTACTTGGTGAAAACTACTATTTACAAACAAAAAAGTATATTTAAAGATCATATTGTATTAACCAAACTTCCCAAATCCATGCTAAAAAAAATAAATAAATAAAATAAAAGCAGCCCAAGATCAATTATGAAACTACAATGAAGACAGAAATGGGCTTTCTCAATATTCACCATTCCTTCCATACAATCAAGAAGCTTATGCATTACACTACTGTATTTAGAAACTTAGGAATTATTTACAGTTCACTTTACCCTTTCACTGCTATGGTAAAAACTGAGCAAAAATGGATGGTGTTAGTCTGAATTTAACAGCCATGTGCACTCAAAGCTGTGACAGGATTGACTGAGATCTTTAACCCTTGAGGGACTAAATTTTCTCTCAGCTAAAATTTCTCTCAGCTAAAATTTCTCTTAGCATACATTACTCTCAGCTAAAATATCTCTCAGTTAAAATTTCTCCCTCCTTAAATTTCTCTCAGTTAAAATTTCTCCCTCCTTAAATTTCTCTCTGCTTACATTTCTCTCAGTTAAAATATCTCTCAGCTTAAATTTCTCTCAGCTTAAATTCCTCTCTGCTAAAATTTCTCTTGGCTTAAATTTCTCTCAGTTAAAACTTCTCTCAGCAGGATAAAGTCAACTTCTGGCCTAAATTAAATACCTAACTACATTCACAGCAGCCAAAGGGATAAGACTGAATTCTGTCAGTTACAAGAGACACAAGACTGCAATATGGATCAGGGCTATAGTAAAGAACAAGAGTTATACTGAAGGACTAGGGCTACAATATGAGCCAGGGCTATAATAAAGGACTAAGGCTATAGTAGAGGGTCATCAAGGAAGGCCAAGACTACAAACAAAGGCCAGTGCTACATCAAGGAAGGCCAGAACTACAAATAAAGACCTGGGCTACATTAAGGAAGGCTGGGACTAAAAGACCAGGGCTACATCAAGGAAGGCTGGGACTACAAATCAAGACCAAGGTTACATCAAGAAAACCGGGGGCCATAATAAAGGCTGCGGATACATCAAGATGACCCAGGGCTACATCAAGGAGACCAGGGGCTACCATAAAGGCTAGGGCTGCATCAAGAAGACCCAGGGCTACACCAAAGAGACTAGGGGGTACATCAGGGAAACCAGGGGCTACATCAGGGAGACCAGGGGCTACAGCATGGCCTGGGCTATATTAAAGGGCTGGGGACTACCTCACAAACAGCCAGGAAGAACATCAAGGAGACCAGAGGCTTTATTAGGCAGACCCATGGTTATAAGGACTTGGGCTACATTAAGACTGGGGATACAATAAGGTCTGGGGGGCTACATTAGGGAGGGGCAAGGGGTCTAGGGCTACACAGGGCCTCACCAGCGTTGTCAATCCTGCCGCCAGTTGGATATGCTAGAACAAATGATAGTCAAAGTAAGCGTCCATAACACAGGTCTAACACAGAACAACACACCACAACACCTAACACAACACCAAATCCACATCATCAATCCATAATAACACTAATTCTCCATCACATAGTTCAACTCCAAATTTTGGGAACTAAAAGAGCACCAATTCCACATCAGACAATCCACTTCCACATCAGAGAATCATACTTCACATAACAAGACCTAACACAACACTGATTCCACAACAAATTCAACATAATGGATATACAGCAATATCAATCCTACATCACAGAATCAAACTGCACATTTTAGCATCTTAACCCATGGATTGCAAGCCACAGCTCCAGCTGGGTAGTGTCACATTGCGAGCCACAGTTCAGGCTGTGCTTGCCGTGCATCACTACTAACTACTCCACCACAATGCAAACTTACGCATGGCACTATGCAAAGACAGAGAGAGAGAGAGAGAGAGATTTTTTTTTCACCTGATGATGCCCTGATGTTTATCTTCAAGTTTACAATAAAAACAAATTTATTTTTTCATTTTTTCATTTTTTTTCACTACTCTCCTACATAAACTTACGCATGGCCCTATGCAAAGACAGAGAGAGAGAGAGATTTTTTTTTTCCCCACAAGATGATGCCCTGGATATTTATCTTCAAGTTTATAGTTAAAAAAACAAAAAACAACAACTTTTTTTTCACTTTTTGCACGCCACGGGGTGGGATGAAAAAAGGTAATTCTGCAATCCATGGGTTAAATGACACGAATCCCACATCATACGATCCAACTTCACAGTATAGGACCATAAACAACTCATTTTCCATATTACAAACTTCAACTCCACATCATGAGACCATAAATGACACCAATTCCACATCATAAGATCCAGTCTCACACATCATGGGGTCTTAAAAAACCAGCTCAACATTTTAAGATACAAGACAACATCACTATCATTCCATGGGATCCAAAACAACACCACTTCCACATTGCAGAATCTAAAACAACAACAGCTTCACATCCTGACACAATATCTATCGACAACAAATCCACATCACAGGATCCAATAAAGTGCTGTATTCACATTAAAAGAATTAAAACAACATCAAACATTCCAAACAAACCAACATTAAACTGTTTTTCAAGATTTATACTTAAGGAGTCATATTACCTCAAGTTTATTCTTGTGCCTAATGACAACTGCATCTAGTTTAGTTAATTTTTTTCTAACCAGGATGTGCAAAGTTATCCAGTAAAGATAGTAATGATAATATCTAAGTACAGTATACCTAAAATGTTTATACAATACCTGAGTGAATATGTATCAATAAAAGCATTATGAAAAAATGTCTGAATCCATGAATGGAAGTATGGATGCTAAACTTTTTTCACAGTGCTCGTTCGTCAGTTTTTCACCAAATTTTCTGAAATAGGTGAGGGGAAAATAAGGTAACCAATGGCCCTTGTGCATTACTAGACAAGGCCACCAACCACCTGTAAGCAAGATGGAGTGTCATCTTAATGGAAGTTACAATAACCTGGTACAATCTGAGTGGGCAAGAGTAAAGGTGCATTATCCATCATCCGTCAATGATACTGATTATGATAAGGAGTGTGTACTAAACGGTTGTGAACATCATACTCATAATAACCTGACAAAGATCTCTAACCTTTTTATTTACCAAGGAGACTCATTCCTAACACATAACTGAGGCTCACTAAATAACATGCAACCAACACTTAGTATTAAAGTAATGAGAGTGGCCCAGTTTCCTTGAGTGATGGCAAACCAACAGCTGAAGGATTTTAAACAGCCCATCTCATACTTTCCCTTTTTAAGCGTACTGGCCCGCATCTATGCTACCATAAGTCAAACTTTAATGCATGAGAACATTTCCTAAACTGCATTTTATGTCAGGATTTATATGCATGACAGAATTTTCTAAATGGTGCATTTTATATGGCTATAAACAAAGTGGCAGCCACAGTAATCATGCCTACCTATCTCTGTGCTTATCAAGTGATGTTAGTAGTTTATGTTAGGGTTGGCTTAGATGATCAGTCTCAAAGCATGGTGACGGCTGAAAACTTTATCATTTAAATAGGTAAACAGATCAACCAACCAAACTGAAGCGGGATAATTTGCCGTTGTGACCCTTGGTTCATCTGGACATAAACTGGAAAAAATGCCCTTCTCCGGCAGCCTACTGCCATCCATTTGAGGGGGAGGGAGAGAGGTGAAGGACATTTGAACAGTATAAAGAGCACTGTTATAAGTCATACTATAGAAGGTATTCCTCTCCAACACAAAGTGGTTTAATAAGGTAAATAATTTGTGATGGCCGGCTGCCTCACATGCATTTCAACACCATGCTTTGAGACTTGTCATATAAACCAAGGCTGAGATTCACAAACTTACAATATCTTCTCAGTCATAATTAATATCTGTTTTTGCATGAGGGGGTAGGGAAAAGGGAGTGAAAAAATTCCTATGTTTCCACTTAATCACACAAAAACAAAGCTGGATACTGTTTTTTGCAAGACAACATGGAAAGCAGACTGTATAATATTGCCCCATCTTGCTCTACTAAAAAAAAAAAAAAAAAAAAAGTGGATTGAAATACTGCCACTTTATTTTTCTGCTTGTTCTGCTTCCCAAAATAACCTTAGTTATGACTGGAAAATTACTGTAAGAAATTAAATAAATCTCAGCCCAATCTTTTTTTTTTAATAGCATGCTGCCTTCTATACCTTCTGAGCCATGACACGATGCCATAAGCAACACCAAAGCCAAAACTTTCCACACACTCCACCCACAACACAAGTTTAAGCAAGAATACTCATAACAATACCCAAATACTCTTTAGCACAAGGATACATTTAATTTTTTGTATTCTCATGATTAGCTTTCAATCATTAGTCACATCATCATCATCACTGTCATAATTATAAATGAAGTTGACACGATCAAAAAGCAAGAACATTAAGACACAAAAATATGAGACATTATCATTAAAGTACTGTCTGAAATGAAGTAGGCAGGATCCAGTAATGAGAAAACACAAAATCTTGGAGAAAATCATCATCATCATCATATTCCCTATTGCCTAATAATAAATGCAGTCAGCAGGATCTAGCAACAGGGATACAAAAAACACAAAAACAAGATAAAGTACCATCAGAATACTCTGAGAAACTGGATATAAATTCATTTCCAAGTCATTAAGGTCTTCAAAATTCTCAGCTTCACATCACTCACACAACACAGAAAACCCTTGGAAGAAATTTTGCCTACATATTGAAGTTTTGTTTATCTGTTGCTAAGAAACAACAGTTATGAGTTGGAACTGCTAGATCATAATTTTTTTTATAACTTCAAAAGGTAGGCATAATTTCTTCTATTCAGACAATTCATGGTACTGTAAAATCACATGGCCACAGAAATCCACTTAGTTTTTGTTGCCTGTGTGGCTCCAGGCTCATCTGAAATGTGAACTCTGGGGACTCAAGCTCAAGTTGCCCTTTTCCTGCTGTCCCCTCACCAACCTCCTTTCAGGGGATGGGAAAGTTGTTGAGGGACAATAGTATTATCAGGAAGTTGAGCTGCCCAGTTATACTGATACCCCCACATGAAGGTATCCCTCTCCAGGACCAAAAAAATCCAACCTTTCCATCCAAAGCAGCACAGAAACCAAGATGACACAACCAACTATGAGAACAGATGAATGGATCTCACCTTTGGGTTTTTAAGCTTGGAGCAGTCGGAGATTTGGTCCTTGCAGGAATTCTCATGCACACACACTTGGCAGACTTGAATGGGGAGGGGTGGTGAAGGGGGGGGGGGGACATGTTAGTAAACAATTTAAATATTCTAGGCTACGAAAAAATTTTAACAATTAATCACACATCACTAATCAGCTAACTACATCCTTTTTACCTTAACTTAGCCCAGATTTTCATCATTTTGCAGTTTATTTTATGTTGCTGAGTGGCAGAAAAAGATGATGTTATGGCTCTACATCCTTTCCAAAGCACTTCTTTGCAACGTCCATCATATTCTAGTGTTAACCTACTGTTACAACTTGGCATTCAAGATGGAGTGATGGCAGTTGCAGGCAAGTTAGAGTAAAAAGAGTATACTGTAATCAACTAACCTAATCATACAAACTTAATCCGAAGCACAGCAAATCCAATCTCAGTATTATTAACCCACAAAAACTTAACTCAGGTTAACCTAATCTAACTTAACCAAAAATTATATGACAATCAGGAACTAGACACTTACTTTCACATCGAAGAGCAGGTTTGTTGGTCATGGGCTTGCTACAGACATCACAGGTGGCAGAATTACTGTAGCACACAGATACAAATTGGTGGGACTGGGAACTCTTCTTCAGCTTCTCTGCAGCCTTGTCCTGTCAAAGTATACATTGGTTAGCTTTACTGGGAGGCAGACAGGAAGATGGTGCAAAGTGGTGAGGAGACATCATCATCATTCTTATTATCATCTTATTTTCTACTAACAATACCATCATCATCATCATCATCCAGAACTGGGTACAGAAAGCAAAAAAAGAGCTATCAAGAATGCATTCCGCAGAACAGGTCATATATTCATTCACTCATGGTCATCATCATCATATTCTCAGTACTGTATTAAGCAATATCATATCATATCATTTAAAAAGCTTCAACACGCTTGCATGCATCGGTCTTGGTCACTTAATGGCAGCTCTCTACACTGCATGATCTCTGGCAGCTTCCCTATTCAGTCCCATATCACTGAGGTCACACTCTATGACCTTATCCCAGTTTTTTTTTGGTCTGCCTCTGACAACCCTGCCCCCAACAGACTTATCAGGAGAGAGTACCCAACAATATCAGCCATTTCATCATTCACATATTCAAAGACTTGTCACGAAAAAGCCCTGCAAAAAAAAGTTACTCCCTTATCCTTCAGCTCTTCAAAATTCTCATCAATTTTCTACTACAAACCATAGTGCAAGCTGAACATGAGAACTATCATCAAAGTGGCCAGAGAAACAAATGGAGCACACCTGCATTTACATATCACTCAGTCCCTCAAAATTATCACCAAGTTATCCAAAAACACAGGAGGTGATTGCAGAAAAATGGAAACACACACACATGCACACACACACACACACACACACACACACACACACACA
>JAGKTI010002301.1:26070-68878 GCA_018397915.1 Birgus latro | reverse complement strand
GTGTGTGTGTGTGTGTGTGTGTGTGTGTGTGTGTGTGTGTGTGTTTACCTAATTGTGATATACAGGGAATGAGCTATGCTCGTGGGGTCCCGTCTCTTTTTCTCAGTAAGTCAAATTTTGCTTTAAACTCGTTTAAGTTATTAGACTGGATGATCTCTTTGTCGAGTCTATTCCACAGGTCTATGCATCTATATGGAAAACTATATTTCTTGATGTCCTTCAAGCAGTGTGGCTTCTTCAGTTTCAGTTCATGTCCTCTTGTTGCTCTCTTATCCCATACAAACAGATCTCTGTCAATTTTATCTACTCCCATCATGGTCCTAAACACTGCAATCATGTCACCCCTCTCTCTCCTTTCCTCTAAGGAAGGCAAATTCAGCCTTTCTAGCCTCTCACTGTATGACAGATCTGCCAGACTGGGGACCATCTTAGTTGATGTTCTTTGCATTCTCTCAGTCTTGGTTATATCTATCTTTTTGTGTGGGGACCACACTACTGCTGCATATTCTAACCTGGGGCGGATCATGGCCGCTATCAATTTTTTCATCATCTCTTCCTTCATGTAGTGAAATGCCACTCTTATATTGGGAGAATGTGTAAGAAACGGAATCTAAAGGTGAATGTAGGGAAGAGTAAAGTGATGGTCTTCGAGAGAAGTGAAGCCAGTGAATGTACAGTGAGACTGGATGGGAAGGATATGGAGAATGTGAGTGCATTTAAGTACTTGGGCAGTGTGATGAGTAAGGATGGAAGTCTGGAGGGTGAAGTGGTCAAAAGGGTGCAGCAGGGAAGGAAAGTTGCGGGTTCGTTGAAAGCAGTGATAAGAAACAGGGAGGTGAGCATGGAAGTGAAAAAGTTGTTACATGACAGTATTGTGATACCAACTCTAACATATGGAAGTGAAGCTTGGACCCTGTTGGAAGGACAGAAGTCAAGAATGAGAGCAGTGGAAATGAGTTATTAGAGAGGAGCACGTGGAGTCATGTGGAGAGACAGACTAACAAATGAGGAAGTGAAGGAGCGTTGTGTGGTTGTGGACGTGATAGGAAGCGTTAGGAGAAACACGTTAAGGTGGTTTGAGCATGTGGAGAGGATGGAGAGTGAAAGAATGACGAGGAGAGTGTATGTGAGTGAGGTGGAGGGGGCGAGAGGGAGGGGGAGACCGAGGATGAGATGGCGGGATGGAGTGGAGAGGTATATGAGAGAGGGGGTGTGTGAGGTGGGAGCGGGGTAGTGAAATGGCGGGGGACAGAGCGACATGGAGGTCATTTGTTTGTGGCCACCCCGTGTGGGATTGAGGCGTCTGGCAATAGACACACAGATAGATATTTGTCAGGAGTTTATATGTCACTCTAACTATCTTGTTAATGTGCTTTTCAGGTGACAAACTATCATGGACCAGCACTGCTAAATCTTTCTCTTCTCTCACTTTTGTGATTGGTTCATTACACCCATCATATAATTCAGTGATGGTCTCTTGGTGCTTTTACCCATTTCCAATATTTGACATTTTTTTGCGTTGAATTTCATTTCCCACATCCGGCTCCAATTGTGTATCCTATCCAGATCCTCCTGCAGCATTTTACAGTCCCCTTCATCCTCTACCTTCCTCAAGATCTTTGCATCATCAGCAAACAGACTTGCATAATTGTTCACTCCATCTACCATATCATTTACATAAATCAGGAACATTACTGGCACCAACACCGAGCCCTGTGGGACACCACTTGTTACTTCTCTCCATTCAGATGTCCTGTTCTTTATTACTGTCCTCATTTGTCTGTCTCTCAAAAAGTCTCTCATCCATTCCAGGAGGCTTCCCTTAAGTCCTCCTATATGCTCTAATTTCCACATTGGTCTCTTATGGGGTACCTTATCAAAGGCCTTCTCCAAATCTAAATACACACAATCCACCCAACCGTCTCCCTCCTGTAGCACATCAATCGCTCTTGAGTAAAAGCTCAACAAGTTGGAAACACATGACCTTCCACTTCTGAATCCAAATTGACTTTCAGTCAAAATATTCATCTCTTCCAGATATTTTATCCACCTATCTTTCAGAATCTTCTCGCAAAATTTTGCAACCATGCTGGTTAGGGACACTGGTCTATAGTTCAGGGGTTCCTCCTTGTTTCCTCCCTTGTAAATTGGTACCAAATTTGCTCTCTTCCATTCCCAAGGCACTTTCCCTTCTTCCAGCGAACACACAATTAAACAGTGAATCTTATCCGCCAGTTGTTCTCTGCATTCCTTCAGTACCCAATTAGAGATTCTATCCAGTCTTGGGGCTTTCCTTACATCTTGAGTTTCCAGTAATTTGCGCACTTCCTGCACTTCCACTTTTATATCTTTTATCACTACATTCCTAGTCACTCCCTCCCCCTCCACAAACTCCCCTTCATTAGTAAAAACCAATTGGAAACATTTGTTCATTATTTCAGCTTGCACTGCCGCATCTTTACAGACCTCTCCTACTTTCAGTTTGGTGATTCCTTCCTTTTGTTTCAATTTGCCATTAACAAATCTATAAAACAATTTGGGTTCATCTTTACATTTGTCGATTATACTTTTTCAAGTACCCTTCTTCCTCTCTACGAATTCTTGTATATTCATTTCTAGTTCTTTTATATTCTTCCTTTGTTCTGTTATTACCTGTCTTTCTCCATTTGTTCCACGCCATGTCCCTCTCTTTTTTCGCTATCATACACCTTCTATTAAACCACTCCTTTTTCCTGTATTCTTTCCCATTTACTCTTGGAACATATTTCTCCACTCCTGAAATATACAGGTCTAGGAAGACATCCCACTTCCTCTGAATCTCTCTTGTTTCTCTGAATTTTCTCCAGTCTGCATTTTCAAAAAATTTTCTCAATTCTGTAAAGTTTGCTTTCCCAAAGTTGTATCTTCCCTGCCTATAAAGCTCGTCTCTTGGCACCACGTTCCCTATTATCATCTGGAACTCATTGACCACGTGATCACATTTTCCTACAGGACACAGATATTTCAAGGATTCAATTACATCAGGTTCTTTGGTTAGCAGTAAATCTAATCTTGCTGGTGTGTCATCACCTCGGAATCATGTCTCTTCTTTCACCCACTGCGTCATTACATTATTCATTACAATGTTTAACAATGTAGTGCCCCACGAATCTTCACTGCCTCCTGAGTCCCATTCCTCCCAGTCCACCTCTTTACAATTAAAATCACCCATTAGAATTATATTGTTGCTTTTCTCAATCACTTTCTGTAGATAACGAACCATGTCTGACAACATCTCCTGGTATTCACCATCAATCCATGCTCTTGTCTTAGGTGGAACATATACTACTGGTATATCTCTCTTACAGTTCTCTCCAGTTTCTAATTTCATGTTTATCACTTCATCCCTACCCTCTCCCATTTCCACAGAATCTACACTAAGTTGTTCTTCACTGCTATCATCACTCCTCCTCCCATTTTATCTTTTCTGTCTCTTCTCCACTATTTGTATTTGCCATCTCCCATATGGATATCAATATTCTCCCTTAACTTAGTCTCTACAAAGCACATAACATCAGATTCATGTACCCTCAAGAAATCGTTGATTTCTAACATTGCCGATATTAATCCATCAACATTAGTGTATGCCATTTTCAACTTTTTTCATTATTACTTATACTCTCTCCTCTCCTCCTCTCCGTCGGTACGACTTCCTCAATATCTGGTCCATAACTCTCCAATAAAACACTGTCTGTCTTCTCCTCCTCCATTCTCTGTTCGTTTTTTGCCTTTGCTTCTTTCACTAACTCTTTTATTTTAGCTCTTTCTTCCTCATTTGCATCTCTTATCAGCCAAACATTTTTGAACCCCTCTTTGCCTGCTAATTTCCATGTCCTATTCATGATTTCATTTACTATTACCTGGGACTTGAACTTCACCTTCAATGGCCTTGCCCCTCCTTCCTTGTACTTACCTAACTTAAACATTTCTTCAGTCTCTTCTTGGGCTTCATTGTTACCCTCCATGACTACTGATATTATTTCTTTAACTTTACTCAATTCTTCTTTTTCCCTTTCAGATCTTATTGTCATACGCTTTTCTTTTACCCCTAAAATTATTAAACATTTTTTCTTATCTGCTACATCCCTGACTAAAGATTCTCTACTTTTCAGTACCCTAACCACTTCCTTCTCCACCATTTCCTCGCTTTGTTGTTCTATAATCTCTTTCAAATTTACATTCCCTTCCTCCTGAATTTTCTTCCACCCCTTATGTTGCTCCATGATTTCCTTAATATGTTCATCTTGCATCTTGATTTTGAAACATACTCATCTAATTTACTTTTCATTCTGTCTCTTTCTTCTTCCAACCTCTTGTTCTCCCTCTTGAGCTGTTTTATTTCATTTGTGGCAATTCATTACTCACTTTTAATTCCACGACTTCTCTTTCTTGTTCAGTTTTTTCCAGCTTGTTCTGTAAAACTTTGATCTCTCTCTCCTGTTCTAAGGTACGATCCTGCAGCTCTCTAATTACTACCCATACCTTTTTTAATTCCTGGACATTCCTCTCTGCCATTTTTTTTTACTCCTGCAACTCTTGTTTGATTCAGTCTTGTACTTCCATTTCCCACATCATCGTTGGAGAAGCCCACGAATTCCCTTTCCCCAGATGTAAACAAACTGCCGTCACTTTCCGCCATGATACAACCACATGGAAAGTTTTCTACTCAACTGTATCTTGTTCTCTTTATCCCAAAACCTACGTTTTTTTTTTAACTAATGTCCGACGGGACCACCACTCACGCACTCATTCACATAATCACAATAGGCTAGTCTCCTTTCGCCGCTGATTCAGTGATTATTTCCCTGCGATCCAGGAAGACATCTGCCTCCGTCGCCAACCTGTGTGTGTGTGTGTGTGTGTTTACCTATTTGTAGTATACAGGAATTAAGCTAAGCTCATGTTGTCCTGTCTCCATATCTACATTCATCTAATCTAGTTTTAAATACATGTACGTTTTTCGCCTGCACCACCTCTTCGTCTAAGTCACTCCAAACACTTATGCTTCTGTTCGGGAAACTGAACCTTTTGAGATCATTAAGGCATCTACTTTTCCTCAACTTGAAGCCATGACCTCTTGTTCTTCCATCATCCAACACAAAAAGATCCTCTCTATCCACACTTTCCAACTCTCGTACATTCTAAATATTGTGATCAATTCACCTCTTTCCCTTCTCACGCGCAATGTTGATAACATCAGTTTTTCCAATCTCTCCTCGTAGGTGAGTTCCCATAAACATGGTATCATCCTTGTTGCCATCTGTTGAACCCTCTCTAGTTTATCAATATGCTTCTTCAAATGAGGTGACCATACCACAGCAGCATTTTTTTTTTTTTAATGCAAGGAAGAAAGAACCAAAGGCCAGGGCCCGCATACTGTTCCTTCCAAGAAAAAGTAAAAACAATACAAGAGAGAGTCAAATTCAAGATCCATTCATTTCGAGATGCCTGGACACACTGCGCTTGAAAGATTGGAGATCATAGGAAGTAGGGAATACAGAGGGAGACAGTTCCAGAGTTGACCAGTTGCATAATTGAAGGACTGGGAGTAACGGTTAACTCTTGCATTAGAGAGTTGGACAGAAAAGGGATGAGAGTTTGTTGCTAGACGGGTACTACGTGCCTGTCGTAGAGGTGGAGGGATGCAAGCAGACAGTTCAGAGGAACAGTGACCATTGAAGTAGCGATAGAAGAGAGATAAAGAAGCAACAGTGCGGCGAAGAGACAAAGGTTGAAGGGAGTCAGTAAGAGGAGGAGAGTTAATGAGACGAAAAGCCTTTGACTCCACCCTATTGAGAAGGGCTGCATGTGGGGAGCCTCCCTACACATGAGAGTTGTACTCCATACATGGGCGAATAAAACCCGTGTACAAGGTCAACATCTGTGCAGGGGTAAAGAAAGTTCGGAGTCGGCCCAGCACACCTAATCTCTTGGAAGCAGTTTTCGCAAGAGATGTAATATGTTCCTTCCAAGACAAATCCTGAGAGAATGAAACCCCTAGCATGTTCAAGGATGATGCAGGACTGAGCTGGACATTATTAAACATTAGTGGGTAATCCTGAGGAAGATTTTGTCGGGTTGATAAGTGTAAGAACTGAGTTTTTCATGCATTAAAAATAACAAGATTATTTTTACCCTAATCAGAGATATGAGCCAAGTCAGACATTAGGTGTGCCATAGCCTCATCCCTTGTTTGCTGAAGTAACTGCTGAGATGGACGCTGCGGAAATCGAATGGAAAGGTGAAGGGTGGAATCATCAGCATGTGAGTGGATAGGGTTAGATGTACAGCTTAGGAGGTCATTGATGAATAAAAGAAAGAGAGTTGGTGATAGGACAGAGCCCTGAGGAACACCACTGTTGATAGGTCTAGGAGAAGAACGATGGCCGTCTACAACAGCAGCTATAGAACGACCAGAAAGGAAGCTAGAGATGAAGGCACAGATAGAAGGATAGAAACCGTAAGAGGGAAGTTTGGAAATCAAAGATTTATGCCAGGCTCGATCGAAAGCCATTGAGATGTCAAGTGCAATTTTAGAGCTTTCGCCAAAGTCCCGAAAGGAGGATGACCAGGAGTCTGAAAGGTAGGTGAGAAGATCGCCAGTGAAGCGTCCCTGATGGAACCCATATTGACGATCAGAAAGAAGGTTGTGACAGGAAAGATGCTTTAAAATTTTTCTGTTAAGAACTGATTCAAAAACTTTTGGGACACAGGATGTTAAAGTAATTGGACGATAGTTAGAGGGTTGGGAATGGTCACCCTTCTTTGGGACTGGCTGAATGAGGGCAAACTTCCAGCAAGAAGGAAAGATACAAGTTGAGAGACAAAGGCGAAAGAGTTTACCTAGGCAGGGTGTAAGCACAGAAGCACAGTTCTTGAGGACAACAGGAGGGACTCCATCAGGCCCATATGCCTTGTTAATACTGAGGCTCGTGATGGCAGAAAATACATCAGCTGAAGAAATTTTAATGCCAGCCATGAGGAAGTCTGAGGGGGGAAGTGATGGAGGAACAGCACCGGAATCGTCTAAGGTAGAATTGGAGGAGAAAGTCTAAGCGAAGTGATATGCTTTATCAGTAGAAGAAATAGGTACAGAGCCATCAGAGTAGAAAAGAGGAGGAAAGGATGATGAGGTAAAGTTGTTAGAAAGGTTTCTGGCAAGGTGCCAAAAGGAGCGAGAAGAATTCGAGTTGGAGAGTTGGGAACATTTAGCACGGATGAAATTATTTTTAGCAGAGCGAAGAACAGACTTAGCACGATTCTGGGCAGAAATATAAAAAAGGTGTGATTCAGGGGTGGGTTGGCTCCGGTACCTTTTAAAGGCCCTCTCTCTGTTGTGGACAGCATTAGAACAAGCGTGATTAAACCAAGGCTTTCTTGCATTAGACAGAGGATATGAAAAAGGAATGTATGCTTCCATGCCCGAGAGAATAACCTCCGTAATGCGCAGGGCACACTCAGATGGCTCACGGCCATGGAAGCAATAATCATTCCAAGGAAAATCAAAGAAGTACTGCCTGAGGGACTCCCAATCTGCAGCTCCAAAGTGCCACAGGCGGCATTTCTTTGGAAGGTCCACAGGCTGCACTGGAGCAATAGGACAGGTTAAGGTAATAAGGTTGTGATCGGAGGAGCCCAACGGAGAGAAAAGATTAACAGTGTAAGCAGAAGGATTAGTTGTTAGGAAAAGGTCAAGTATGTTGGAACTCTCTCCAAGGCGGTCAGGGATACGGGTAGGGTGCTGTACAAGCTGCTCTAGGTCATTAAGGATAGAAAAGATGTAGGCTTGTTCACCAGGTGGATCAGTGAAAGAAGAGGAGAACCAAAAGTGGTGGTGAACAATGAAATCTCCTAGAATGGAGATTTCAGAGAAAGGAGAAATGGATAGAATGTGTTCCATCGTAGAAGTAAGATAGTCAAAGAATTTTTGATAGTCAGTAGAATTAGGAGATAAGTAAACAGCACAGATATATTTAGTCAGAGAATGACAGGAGAGCCGAAGCCAGAGAGTAGAGAATTCAGAAGAATCAAGTTCAGGAACACGAGAGCAAGATAGATCGTTGCGCACATATACACAACAGCCACCTTTGGCTTTGAAATGAGAATAGAGAAAGTAGGAGGATTCAGAAAAGGGTTTGCTGTCAGTTGTCTCAGACAGCTGAGTCTCAGAAAGAAAGAGAAGGTGAGGTTTAGAGGAGAAGAGGTGATGCTCAACAGAGAGAAAGAGGAAAGGCCACGAATGTTACAGAAATGAAGAAGAAGTGAGTCAGACAGTGGTTCCAGGCAGCTCTGAGAGCCGTCATCGGGAGAGGGGCGGATGGTGGGGGCATTTATGGTTCCCCCCCCTGGGGACTCCGAGGCACGATTTTCAGCAGCCATTTTTTTTTTTTTTTAATTTTGAAAAGGAAGTGTAGTGTGTATGTAGTTTGGTGTTGACAGTTAGAGAAACTTGTATTGGAGAGCATGCTGGTCTACTCTCTGTGTTACTGAGACACTGAAAAAGTTCAGCAAAAGGGGATGGTCAGGAACAATTCCTGAGGGCTGATGAAACGGGAGCTCCAGCTCTCCCTGTCATCAACTTTCCATCCTCCTTGGGAGTACTGCCCTGCTCGACTGGTGCTACAGTCTACTCCATACTCTAGTCTTGGTCTTATCACGGTCACTATCATCTCCCTCAACATTTCCTCGTCCACTTTTGCACCCTGAATCACCTGGACGATTTCTCTCTATTTCACCTCATCATTCGCACCCCTTACATTCCACGTCACAATCCGTACAATCTCCTTTGTTTGGTCCTTAGTCATCACCTGTTTGTCATTTGTCAGTCCTGGTCCAAGGCTTCTTGTTTGTATTAGTTAGTTGTTTTCCAGAAAGGGGCACTAACCCTCTGCCAACCCACTTGCTGTCACATTGGGAACACATGTAGGTTGGTTATAATGTTACCTACCCAGCAATGCAAATGATTTCCTGATTTACAGGAAATCATTTGGTCTACCAATCAATGTGGGGCTACCCTAAAACAGAGTACTGCCACACCAGGTGGGGGGATGATGTGAAATCATGTAACTGAATGAAGTAATGTAACTGAACACGAACACATCTGGGCAAGGGCTCAACCAGTGCAAACAACACATGTCATGCCTCATTTAGCCAACTCTATCTATTTTGTTCAACTCAAAACCATACTCTTGCTATTATCACCTAGTGTGTTATACAGCACTGAGAAGAGGGGGCCACCTGCACGTGGTGGTGCCAATATAACTAGGTGGTTCCACTGTCCAGTATAACCAAGTGGTTCCACCGTCCAGTTATACAAACATCTCTCAGTTTCCTCGTTACTCCTCAAATGGAGGAGGATACTGGATGACAGAAGAAGGGCAACTGTAGCCTGCAGTTCACTAGCCTGTGGCAACAACAACAATAAGAGCAATCACTAAATAAAATTATTTTGTATGAGTACAGCACTGAAAATGAACGAAAGACCAATAAGTCAGGATTAAAAATACAGATTATTACAAGGACCCTCATCATACCAAGTCCAGTATGCCAGCAGATTCATCCTTGGTACCACCAGGATACCATAGTCATAATGGAAATGAGGTTGCCCACAAGGTTCTATAAATGGTAGAACAAGGATTACTGTACAATCCTATATCCTCTACAGCCACCTCATGTCCTCCTAGGTAGATACGCCCTCCAGTCTGGGAACCACTGATCTATGTGATGGTGATGATGAATGGTAAAAACCAGTTGGAAAGAAGAGGGAAAGTACATCAGAAGAATATGATTCAACATGCAAGGATAAAACTATACCTGATAGTGTGACGAGTGAATCTTGTTGTCCAAGGTAGTTGATGCAGAAGTCCTGTGACTCAAGTGCTAGGAAGACAACAAAACCAAAGAAGTAACCCGCTGTCTGGCCAACCGAGTTGCATGTAGATGCCCATCCCACATTCTCCCTGAAGAGGAAGAGAATCATTCAGTTTTGTGAAACAGAAAATTTGGTTTTATACAACTTCGACTTTCTGAACATACTCATCATCATCATCATCTGGACCTCTTTTCCCACCCTAGGGAAGTGGGAGGAGTAGCAACATCCAGACAGCCTAAGTCTGCCCACTTCAATGGGCCACGCTTCTAATCGCTCACCATTCAAGCTCACGGAATCCTGGCTCCATCAGAATGGCCAGAAAAAAATTCACCACGTTCTGTAGCTTCACACATACCTGTACCCATTTGACTGAGTCAATCTGAACGCTGCCACATTAAAAAGGGGTACCAAATCCCTGGTTATACATTTCTCTGCACAAAATTCATCCAGCCAGCTCAGTCTCTTGTCAGTCCCTTAGCCTCACCAACTTCCATACCTCTCTTCCTCACACACTCATCCACCATATTCCTCCACCTTCTTCTTGGACTACCTCGCCTCCTCCCTCCTTCAAATTCGCTCAGATATACCTTTTCCACTACTCTATTGTCATCCATTCTCTCCACATGACCAAACCATCTCAGTATGTTCTCTTAAATTCTGCATATACTGTACTTGCAAATTTAAAATCTTTAAAACTTTTAAAGCCTAATTATCACTTGAAGACAGGATACAACTGACTTCAATTTTCCATATCTATGTGGGAAAGGAAACTCCAAATAATATATATATTTTTCTACTTCAATATGGACATTTATTAACCTGATAGCTGCGGTATACATCATACGAAGAATAGCGTGCAACTGTGACGTACATCACATGAAGAATAGCATGCAACTGCGACGGACAACATATGATCAAGTTTTTTTTTTTTTTTTTTAAGGCACACTACATTTTCCCCCTAAATGTCCATAAATAGCGTTTGGCATCTCAACCGAGCTATTCCTGCCACATTCCGCTTGTCTCCTCACCATCCACGCTCATCAGTGTCTCATTAGCAAGCAGAGGTCAGTTACCTTCACACTACTCAAAACCCTCCACTTCTCATGGTGCAAGATGTAAGATTATAGTCAGAAAAACAGCACCTAAGGAAAGGAAGCAAATAGTGGAGAAATCAAGCAACAGTAGTGATGAAGAAATTGTGTCAAAGGTAAAAGAAAGTGGTAAAGAGAGAACAGTTATAGCCTCAGGCATTAGGCCTAGTGAGCCTGCTGCTGCTCCTTGTGATGATATTCCCACCACATCCAAACCAGCACACTAAACTAATGAAATCATATTTGTTTTTCCTATTCTTTTCCATGCACTCTTACATTTATAAGAGCAAAAATTATTTTTGAGGAAAAAAAAAAATCCAGTTTTTTTGCACAAGGGGGATCGACCACGAAACATAATGCCGCAGTTAACAAGTTAAAACAAGCAGGATGTCCCATTTATGTCTCCTTTTTCCTGTACTGCTTGCAGCATAACTGCTGTATGGTGAGGCTTCAACATCATTCGGCTAGTACTGTAAAAAGAAGAGGGCTCCCTTCCAAGTTCTGTCTCCATATAGTTGTCTTCTATTATATGCATGCAATACACAGGTAGAATACTTTCTCTTTTATCCTTCGAAAATATTATCTATATTACACAAGACGAAACTATCAAGAAAAACTGCAAGCAAAAAATAGATAATGGCCTCATTTTATGATGTGATGCTTCAGAAAAAAATCCATCCCATAACGATTTATCATATAATGATAACATGGGATCAATAGGAATACATTTTTGGCCAAGAGCCACCCACCTAATGAAGTCTGAAAACAAGTTTCAAGCTCACCTTAACTGCTAGTTATCTCACTTCACTGCACATCACTTGTTAAGTACAATGAAAAATACAACTACTACTACTACTACTGCCAGACGCCTCAATCCCGAACGGGGTGGCCACAAACAAATCGCCTCCATGTCGCTCTGTCCCCCGCCATTTCACTACCCCGATCCCAACTCACACCCCCTTCTCTCAAATACCTCTCCACTCCATCCCCCCATCTCATCCTCGGCCTCCCCCTCCCTCTCGCCCCCCTCCACCTCACTCACATACATACACTCTCCTCGTCAGTCTTTCACTCTCCATCCTCTCCACATGCCCAAACCACCTTAACGTGTTTCTCCTAACGCTTCCTATCACGTCCACAACCACACCACAACGTTCCTTCACTTCCTCATTTATTAGTCTCTCTCTCCATGTGACTCCACATGCTCCTCTCAAATAACTCATTTCCACTGCTCTCACTCTTGACTTCTGTCCTTCCAACAGGGTCCAAGCTTCACTTCCATATGTCAGAGTTAGTATCACAATACTGTCATGTAACAACTCTTTCACTTCCATGCTCACCTCCCTGTTTCTTATCACTGCTTTCAACGAACCAGCAACCTTCCTTCCCTGCTGCACCCTTTCAAGCACTTCACTCTCCAGACTTCCATCCTTACTCATCACACAACCCAAGTACTTAAATGCACTCACATTCTCCATATCCTCCCCATCCAATCTCACTGTACATTCACTACTTCACTTCTCTCGAAGACCATCACTATACTCTTCCCTACATTCACCTTTAGATTCCGTTTCTTACACACTCTCCCAAACTCATCTACCAAGCCTTGCAGCTCCCCTTCATCTTCGCTCAACAACACAGTATCATTTGCAAACAACAGTACAGGGAGTTTCCAAACACTGCCCTCTCAAACCTAGGGCTGCTCCAACATCCACTGCCTGACCTTGTATCTCTTTTATAACCCCATCCATGTACAGATTGAACAACCATGGAGACATGACACATCCTTGTTTCAATCCAACCGTCAAATGGAAAGATTCACTCAGTTTGCCATCCACACGCACTGTAGCCTTAGCACCCTCATACAGACTCTTCACTGCCTTCAAAAACTTCCCATCCACTCCATATATTTTTAATACTTTCCACAATCCTTGTCTATCCACCCTGTCATATGCTTTCTCCAGATCCATGAAGGCTGCATACAACTTCTTGCCCTTCCCTAGAAACTTTTCCACTAAGGATCTAAGAATGAATATCTGGTCTACACAACCTCTTCCCTTCCTAAAACCTCCCTCTTCTTCTCCAACTAATTCCTCTGTTATTTCCCTAACTCTGTCAATAAGTATCTTGCCATATACTTTTCCTATTACACTGAGAAGGCAAATGCCCCTATGATTACCACACACTGCTTTTTCCCCTTTTCCTTTGTACAGAGGAATAATTGTACCTGATTTCCAATCCTCCGGGACTCTACCCTCCTCCCACGCCAATCTGCACACCTTCCACATCCACTCTATTACTATCTCTTCCCCATGCTTCAGCATTTCACCACACACTCCATCAATTCCTGGGGCTTTCCCCATTTTAACTTTCTTCATTGCTTCCACCACTTCCATCCAACTGATTTCTTCCTCTCTTCTCACAACCCTCCTTCTCCCTGCCATTCCCCAGCCACTTATACTTGCATTACTTTCATCCTCAATGTTCAATAGTTCATTAAAGTGTTCTCTCCATCTCTTTACTTTTTCTCCCTTCTCCACTAATAATCTACCATTTTTATCTTTCACACCCGCACTGACTTCGTTGGAACCGTGTCTAGCTCTCTTTACCTCCTTCCAGAACATTTTCTTACATTCCCCCAACTTTGCACTCAAATTCTTTCCAAATTCCTCATCCACTCTCTTCTTTCTCTTACTAATCTTTTCACCTCTCTCCTCCTCTCTATATATAACTCTCTCGTCCGTCTCTCAGCTTCTTCGATGCCCCTGTTCCTCATCCACTCATTATATGCTTTCTTCTTTTGTGCCACAGCCTCTCTCACCTCTTCAGTCCACCATGCTGTTCCCTGAACCTCCTTTCATCTTCTCTTCACCCCACACACCACCTCACATGCTGCACAGATTTCTTCTGTGGATATCTTGCACACACCTTCCACGTTCCCCATCTGCTCCAATCTACATTTACCCAATCGCTCCTCCATTTCCCTTTTATATTCAGCCTTTATTCCATCTTCTTGTAACTTTTCTACCCTCCTTGTAAGAAATACTTCCTCCTGTCTTTCCCTTCTTCTCTTTCTCCATCTTGTTTGGATTCTGATTCTAAGAAAGTCCACTCCCCCAACCTCTATATACTCTTGCATCCATTACACATCTCATCCTTTCATCCACACATTCATAGTCAATCATTGCCTTCCATTCATTCAGTTCACCATCCACCCTTTTCAACACTCGCCATGTATACCTATGGATCATTTTTTGCCTGAAGAGGGTATTAGCTAACACCAACCCCCTCCCGGCACAAATGTCCACTAAAGCACTGCCATTCTCATCCATCTCTGAAGGCACACCCCACTCACCAACCACTCCATCCACCTTCACATTCCCTACTTTTCTATTCAAATCTCCAATCAGAAACACTCTCTCATTCCTTTCAAACTTTTCCAAGCACGCTTCCACATTTGTCCAGAACTCTTCTCTCACTCTACTTACACGATCTTGCGTTGGCGCATACACGCACACAATCGCCCCCATTTGTAGTCCAACTTTCACTCTTACCCACACAATCCTTGACCCAACTGATCCATACTCCCTTATATTCTCCTTCCATCTGTTACTCACAGCAATACACACTCCTTCTTTTGCCCTCTCATTCTCACCTACTCCTGCACATATACCCCATCCATACTCCCATTCTCTCACACTCTCACCTCTCCATTTAGTTTCTCATTCTCACCTACTCCGCACATATACCCCATCCATACTCCCATTCTCTCACACTCTCACATTGCCATTAAGTTTCAGTTAGTCCACATATATCCACTTTCGCACCCTCAAGCACCTGTACAATCTCTCTCTCTTTCACCTCACCATACAAAGAAAGTACATATAAAAAAATCAGAGCTCTAAGGAATTCGCTGACTTAGCACTGCAGACAGGCAGGCACCAAGGGTGTCTTCACACCACACCATACAAGTAGCAGGGAGATGCCAGACTGTGAGTAGGAATTATCTTTTGATAAAATGGCGCACCGTCAAGAAGTGTCTCTAAGTAAGAGGAGGAATAAAAGTATAAAACAGAATGATGACTACACAGACCTGGCTGAAGTGGATACATTTAATAATTTACTTGAGAAACCGAATAAACTGGAAAAAACTTTCAAACTGGAATTGGCCGCAATAAAAAATGAACTGAACCAACAATGAGCAAAAAATGACAAATTATCAATGGAATTAAACAGAAAAGACACGATAATGTGTGAGCCGACAGCTGAGGTTAACACTCTGAAAGAGAAAACGAGCGCAATGGGAAATACAGTAGTCACCATGAGAGAGTTTTGGAGGAGTTCAAATATGATCAACACCTAATTAGGCAAGCAGTAGGTAATCTGATAGAACAAATCAGTGATATTGATGAGAAGATAACTCAGGCAAATGAAATGATGAAAAATTGCCCAGAGGGAGTACAAAGTACAGTACATGGCCGGAAGTAGTTAAAGCAAAGAAAGATTTAGAAAACATGGTTGAAGCAAAAAGTATTACAAGAAAGGTGAAAGAAATCATAAGAAACAACCCTAGACTCATAAACGAAACAGCAGAAATTAACAAAACTACAATAATCACTGCCAAATATGAAGAAGAAATAAGGAACAGAATCTCTATAGAGACAAAAGGAGATAGTATATATATTGAACATACTGAAAGAAGTATCAGAGGACATCTCTGAGAAAGAGGTAGAGGAATTTAAGAGGCTTGGGATATATGAGAAAAATAAGTCAAGCCCTTGAAAGTAACTTTCCAATGTGTGAACACTGAAGAAGTAAAAAATGCTAACAAGCTTAAGGAATCAGTGGAATTTGAAGATGTATGGATAAAAAGATGCCTAACTAAGGAGGAATGGAGATTACTAAAGGAAATGAGCAAAGAAGGAAAAAGAAAGAATGAGGAAAGATCAGATGAAGAGGGAAGTAAGTTTTTTTTTTTTTTTACAAAGTAATAATGTTACAAATAAGAAAATGGCACATAAACAGCACGGATTAAAAAAAGTAGGGTAACAGATTCTACTAATGTCGAATATGCAAACAACATGACTATAAACATAGGTGGAATAGTATCCAAATTATTAGAGATAAAAGTCTATAAAGAAACATCATATTGTTTGTTTAACAGAAACAAAATTAACCCCAAGGATATCCAATGACTCCTTAAATTTTGATTAATAAAATATTTGGAGCGGAAATGGAAATTTTAAAAAAGGAGTTATACTATTAACAAAGAAAAAACTCCAAGTCAAAGAGATAGAACTAGACTGACCATCACAAGCTGAATTAACTGCAGTAGTGACTGGCACATCTGAAGGGAAAATTCGAGTAATTGTGGCAAATCTATATATGCCACCCATGACAAGCAAATGGAACAGAGGTGAATATGAAGACCTGACAGAAGAATAAAGAGTTTAAGAAGACTTTTTTTTTTTTTAATAACAGAACATGGAATAGAGGTGAATATGAAGACCTGGCAGAAGAATAAATAGTTTAAGAAGACTTTTTTTTGTTTAAATAACAGAACAGAGGAAAGAAAAACAAATGAATAAAAAATAATAATAATCTATACACCAGATTACTGGCATCCTCCATTCATAAAAAATCTGTAACAGTTGGACTTGAACAGTTGCATGTTGAAGTTTGGGAGGAAACAACTCAGGGGAAGCGAGTTCCAGAGAGATACAGTTCGGAGAATAAAAGAATGCTGACAGGCAGAAGTTCTGCAATATGGCTGTGACATTCCAGTCATGAGCACTGCCAGATGTCTGTGAAGCACGAGGGAAGGCAGGGACAGGTGGTATAATGGACGCAACTTTGTCTGAGCATTTGCCATAAAAGTATCTATAAAATAATGCATGGGAGGCAACACTCCTTCTCACTTGCAGGGGAGGTAGTTTATTTATAATAGCTGGGTTATTAATAATTCCAACACCTTTGTTCTGAGTTTTGTCCAATTGAATTGAGCTGGTGAAGGTTTATATCCAAGGGATGGTTGGGGTTTATTGCTCACATAATGCCATTCAGGGATGAGTGAGGCTGGTCACTCTCATCTTAAATGTCAGGACCAACTTGACTAGCCCAGGGCTCCTACGCTCCTCTGTGGGGTGACATAGTATTGGAAAATGAATGAATGATGTTTTAATGAAACCTCTCTACATCCATTCCATAAGAGTAAACAAGATTCCAGATGAAAGGGCATGTGACTCTTATAAATTTAGGCTAACTGCTATTAAAGAGAATGGAAGAAAAATCTGAAGAAAATTATACTAACTGAAGTTTTCACCACAATTATAAATTGGAACACTCTAGATGTATTTACCTATTTGTAGTATACAGGAATTGAGCCAAGCTCATATTCTCCTGTCTCCATATCTACATTCATCTAATCTAGTTTTGAATACATGAATGTTTTTCGCCTGCATCACCTCTTCGTCTAAGTCATTCCAAACACTTATGCTTCTGTTTGGGAAACTGAACCTTTTGAGATCATTAAGACATCTACTTTTCCTCAACTTGAAGCCATGACCTCTTGTTCTTCCATCATCCAACACAAAAAGATCCTCTCTATCCACCCTTTCCAATTTTCTTACATTTCTAAATATCGTGATCAAGTCACCTCTTTCCCTTCTCTCGTGCAGTGTTGGTAGCTTCAGTTTTTCAAATCTCTCCTTGTAGGTGAGTTTCCTTGAACATGCTATCATCTTCGTTGCCATCCGTTGAACCCTCTCTAGTTCATCAATATGCTTCTCCAAATGAGGTGACCATGCCACCGCCGCATACTCTAGTCTTGGTCTTATCATGGTCACTATCAACTCCCTCAACATTTCCTCATCCACATAATTAAAAGCCACTCTCATGTTGGTCAGTAATCTATAAGTTCCCCCAATGATTTTGTTTATATGCTTTTCTGGTGACAAGTCATCTCAAATAATCACTCCCAAGTCTTTCTCATCCTTTCTTTTACTAATTATCTCAATGCCCATTCTATATGTCCAGTGTGGTCTTCTTTCACTTATTCCCATTTCTAATACATGACACTTCTTGGCATTAAAGTCCATTTTCCAAGTCTGGCGCCAGCTGTGTAGTTTGTCCAAGTCCTCTTGCAGTTCTTTACAACTATCAATACATTTAATATGTTTCATAATTTTAGCATCATCTGCAAACATATTCATGTAACTATTCAAACCCTCTGGCAGATCATCTACATATATCAGAAACATTATTGGGGCCAGGACAGAGCCCTGGGGTACTCCACTAGTCATATTTCTCCGTTGTGAAACCTTGTCTCTTATTACTGTTCTCATCTGCCTTCCTATAAAATAATCTCCCATCCACTTTAACAGTTTCCCATGCACCCCTCCAAAGGTCCTCAGCTTCCACAATAGTCTCCTATAGGGCACCCTGTCAAATGCTTTCTTAAGATCCAGATAAACACAGTCCGCCCATCCCTCTCTCTCCTGTACGACATCTATTACCCTATTGTAGAAACTTAATAGGTTAGTAACACATGATCTTCCTTCCCTAAAACCAAACTGTCTTGGTGTTATCACTTCATTTTCTTCTAAATACTTTATCCATCTTTTTCTAATAACTTTCTCACAGATTTTACAAACAATACTAGTAAGTGACGCAGGTCTATAATTAAGTGGATCCTCCCTATCTCCTCCCTTAAAGATTGGCACAATACTTGCTCTTTTCCAATCTTTAGGTAACTGTCCATTTTCAAGCGAGGTCTTGATGATGACATAAACTGGCCACAATAACTGGTCTGCACATTCCTTCAGGATCCATCCAGCCACACCATCTGGTCACATTGCTTTTCTCACATCCAAATCCTTCATCAGCTGTAGCACCTCATTCATGTCAACTGTAATTTTGGCCATTCCCGTCAGCCTGGGTTCCATTTCAGGCTCCCTAAGTTTGTCTTCCAATACATAAACTGACTGCAGCTTGTTGTTCATTATTTCACACAAGTCTTCCTCTCTTTCGTATGTTTCATCTCCATCCCTCAGTCGTATTATACTGTCCTTACCTTTCATTTTGCCATTTACAAACCTATAAAATAGTTTCGGCTCTTTTTTACAGTTAGATACAATATCTTTTTCGTATTTCCTTTCCTCTTCTCTCCATACCCTTACATATTCATTTCTTACCTGCTCATACTCCTCCCAGGCCCTTTCACTATATCTTCTTCTCACTTTATTCCATGCTTTTTTTCTTGCCTCTTGTGCCATCCTACATCTGTTGTTAAGCCATTCTTTCTTCCTTTCCACAGCTGCAGAAAATTTTGGGACATACTTAGTAACTCCTGTTTTATATACTTCTGTCAAAAACTCATATTTCTCATCAACATTTGTGATCATATTCATTTTACTTCATTCTATATTTTGGACAAAGTTCCTCAGGGAAGCTGTCTGCCTTCTCATAACTGTATCTATTTTCTCTGTGTTTTTCATCTCTTTCTCCTTCCCTTACTCCTACCACATCCATCTCAATTACCAGATGATCACTTTTACCAAAGGGGCATTGGTAGGTTATGTTCCTCACATCATTTGGGTCCTTTGTGAATACTAGATCGAGCCTGGATGGTTCGTCGTCACCCCTAATTCTTGTGTTTTCTTTGATCAATTGGGTTAACATGTTTTCCATCACCAATTCCATTAATTTATTTCCCCATGATTCCTCGTTGTTCCCAGCATCCATACTTTCCCAATCAACTTTACAGTTATAATATCCCATTAATATTACTCTATTTCTTCCTTCAATTAACATTTTTGGCCTAATAATGGATTCTCTTATTAACTGTTCGTAATCTTCCTTCGTCCATGCCCTTGTTTTTTCTCCATAACTGTCCTCTATTACAACTCCCAAAAGTTCAGCCATGGTATTTTCAATTTCTATATTCTTTGCTCTTAGGTCATTATGGTTTAATATCACTATACCTTCCCCAAATTTACCTTCTCTGTCCTTCCTCCAAATCTTATAATTGTTCCATCCAAATAATTTTGTATCGACATCTCGGGGCAATTTAGTCTCTACTAAGCAAACAATTTCAGGTATATTTCCATTTAAATAATCTCCAATTTCCCCTTTCTTAGATATTAACCCATCTACATTACTGTACATGATACTCAGATTTGCTGCACTGTTTTTATCTTTACTCGTTCTTCTCTTTTTCATATTCATATCGATCCCCATTGTTTCCTTCACATCTAGTTCTTCACGTACCACTTCCTTGCTTTCATATCCATCACTCTCAAAAAAAAAGTTTTACATTCTTCCTCTGTCCTCCTGTCATTTTTTTCCCTTTACTTGGCCCTTCAAAGATTTTAAAACTTCTATTTCTTCTTCATTCAAATCTTTTCTTACTACAGTAAAACCTCAATATAAGGGACTTCAGTAGACTGGAATTCGCTTTTATCAGACTCGAGGAGCTACCGGACTAAACCCCCTATATATCGGAAAAAGTCCGATATAGCCAGAAAGAAGTCCGGACTGCCTGACAACTTCAGCTATGTTCACCACAATAAGACAAGTAAAAGACATGTTTTTCAGTGCATAGTACAGTATTATTATACCATTTGATCAATGTAGTGAAGGTATAACACAGTACAATACTGCAATGGTGGTGAAAACTACGGATTCAATCCGGACTAATGTCTGATATATCAGAAAAAGTCCGGATTAGCAGGGGTAAGTCCGGATGTCACTTTTATCGGAAAATCACATATTTCGGACTGGCCTGAGCCCCAATTAGTCCGTAATAGTGAGGTCTTACTGTATAATATTTTCCATCCCTGCCTCTTTAGTTAGTTTCCAAGTCACGTTAAGTATATCATTTACTACACCTTCTGATGACATCTTAACTCTTAACTTTTTTTTTTTTTTTTTTTTTTAAATGCAAGGAAGGGAGTCAAATTCAAGATCCATTCATTTCGGGATGCCTGGACACACTGCGTTTAAAAGACTGGAGATCATAGGAAGTAGAAAATACAGACAGAGGAAGACAGTTCCAGAGTTGACCAGTTGCATAAATGAAGGACTGGGAGTAACGGTTAACTCTTGCATTAGAGAGTTGGACAGAAAAGAGATGAGAGTTTGTTGCTAGATGGGTACTACGTGCCCGTCATAGAGGTGGAGGGATACAAGCAAACAGTTCAGAGGAACAGTGACCGTTGAAGTAGCGACAGAAGAGAGATAAAGATGCAACAGTGCGGCGAAGAGACAAAGGTTGAAGGGAATCAGTAAGAGGAGGAGAGTTAATGAGATGAAAAGCCTTTGACTCCACCCTATTGAGAAGAGCTTCATGTGGGGAGCCTCCCCCCACATGAGAGTTGTACTCCATACACGGGCAAATAAAACCCGTGTACAAGGTCAACAACTGTGCAGGGGTAAAGTAAGTTTGGAATCGGCTTAGCACACCTAATCTCTTGGAAGCAGATTTCACAAGAGATGTAATATGTTCTTTCCAAGACAAATCCAGAGAGAATGAAACCCCAAGCATGTTCAAGGATGATGCAGGACAGAACTGGACATTATTAAACAATAGAGGGTAATCATGAGGAAGATTTTGTCGGGTTGATAAGTGTAAGAACTGAGTTTTTGATGCATTAAAAATAACAAGATTATTTTTACCCCAATCAGAGATATGAGCCAAGTCAGACATTAACTGTGCCATAGCCTCATCCCTTTTGTGTTGAAGTAACTGCTGAGATGGACGTTGCGGAAACCGAATGGAAAGGTGAAGGGTGGAATCATCAGCATATGAGTGGATAGGGTTAGATGTACAGCTTAAAAGTCATTGATGAATAAAAGGAAGAGAGTTGGTGATAGGACAGAGCCCTGAGGAACACCACTGTTGATAGGTCTAGGAGAAGAACAATGGCCATCTACAACAGCGGCTATAGAACGACCAGAAAGGAAGCTAGAGATGAAGGCACAGATAGAAGGATAGAAACCATAGGAGGGCAGTTTGGAAATTAAATTATGCCAGACTCGATCGAAAGTCTATGAGATGTCAAGTGCAATGGCAAAGCTTTCGCCAAAGTCCTGAAAGGAGGATAACCAGGAGTCTGAAAGGTAGGTGAGAAGATCGCCAGTGAAGCGTCCCTGACGGAACCCATACTGACGATCAGAAAGAAGGTTGTGACAGGAAAGATGCTTTAAAGCTTTTGAGACACAGGATGTTAAAGCAATTGGACGATAGTTAGAGGGTTGGGAATGGTCACCCTTCTTTGGGACTGGCTGAAAGAAAGCAAACTTCCAGAAAGAAGGAAAGGTACAAGTTGACAGACAAAGGCAAGAGAGTTTACCTAGGCAGGGTGTAAGCACAGAAGCACAGTTTTTGAGGACAATAGGAGGGACTCCATCAGGCCCATATGCCTTGTTAGTATTGAGGCCAGTGATGGCAGAAAATACATCAGCTGAAGAAATTTTAATATCAGTCAAGAGGAAGTCAGTGGGGGGAAGTGATGGAGGAATAGCACCGGAATCGACTAAGGTGCAATTGGAAGAGAAAGTCTGAGCGAAGAGATCTGCTTTATCAGTAGAAGAAATAGCTACAGAGCCATCAGAGTAGAAAAGAGGAGGGAAGGATGATGAGAAAGGTTTTTGGCAAGGTGCCAGAAGGAGCAAGAAGAATTCGAGTTGGAGAGTTGGGAACATTTAGCACGGATGAAATTTTTTTAGCAGAGCGAAGAACAGACTTAGCACGATTCAGGGCAGAAATATATAAAAGATGTGATTCAGGGGTGGGTTGGCTCCGGTACCTCTTATAGGCCCTCTCCTTGTTGCGGACAGCATTAGAACAAGTGTGATTAAACCAAGGCTTTCTTGCATTAGTCAGAGGATATGAGAAAGGAATGTATGCTTCCATGCCTGAGAGAATAACCTCCGTAATGCGCAAGGCACACTCAGATGGCTCCCGGCCATGGAAGCAATAATCATTCCAAGGAAAATCAAAGAAGTACTGCCTGAGGGACTCCCAATCTGCAGCTCCAAAGTGCCACAAGCGACGTTTCTTTGGAGGATCCACAGGCCGTACCAGAGCAATAGGACAGGTTAAGGTAATAAGGTTATGATCAGAGGAGCCCAATGGAGAAAAAAGATTAACAGTGTAAGCAGAAGGATTAGTTGTTAGGAAAAGGTCAAGTATGTTGGAACTCTCTCAAGGTGGTCAGGGATATAGGTAGGGTGCTGTACAAGCTGCTCTAGGTCATTAAGGATAGAAAAGATGTAGGCTTGTTCACCAGGTGGATCAGTGAAAGGAGAGGACAGCCAAAGGTGGTGGTGAACAATGAAATCTCCTAGAATGGAGATTTCAGAGAAAGGAGAAATGGATAGAATGTGTTCCATCGTAGAAGTAAGATAGTCAAAGAATTTTTGATAGTCAGTAGAATTAGGATAGCACAGATATATTTAGTCAGAGAATGACAGGACAGCCAAAGCCAGAGAGTAGAGAATTCAGAAGAATCAAGTTCAGGAACATGAGAGCAAGATAGATCGTTGTGTACATATATGCAACAGCCACCTTTGGCTTTGAAATGAGAATAGAGAAAGTAGGAGGATACAGAAAAGGGTTTGCTGTCAGTTGCCTCAGACAGCTGAGTCTCAGAGAGAAAGAGAAGGTGAGGTTTAGAGGAGAAGAGGTGGTGTTCAACGGAGCGAAAGTTAGAGGAAAGGCCGCGAATGTTACAGAAATGAAGAAGGAGTGAGTCAGACAGTGGTTCCAGGCAGCTCTGTGAGTCGTCACCGGGAGAGGGGCAGATGGTGGGGGCATTTATGGCCCCCCCCCCCGTGGACTCCGAGGCATGATTTATGTGCGTCATTTTCTTTTTTTACAAATTTTGAAAAGGAAGTGTAGTGTGTAGTGTGCATGTAGTTTGGTGTTGACAGTTAGAGAAACTTGTATTGGAGAGCATGCTGGTCTACTCTCTGTATTACTGAGACACTGAAAAAGTTCAGCAAAGGGGGATGGTCAGGAACAAGTCCTGAGGGCTGATGAAATGGGAGCTCTAGCTCTCCCTGTCATCAGCCTTCCATCCACCTTGGGAGTACTGCCTGCTCGACTGGTGCTACAGTCTAGTCCTACTGGTCCTGCTTCCCCTTTCTTATATGGCCGTATCCTCCTTACTTCCTCAATTTCTTTTTCCCACTTGTTTCCTTCAGGATCGATCTTGCCCAATATTTTCCTCACCTGATTTGAGTCTCTCTCGAGTCTCACAGACCTAACTTTTTCTTCCTCCTCCCTGTTTCCAAATATTACGACACATCAGATCCTTTCTACTGTTTCTCTCACAATTTTCTCTTTTTTCTTCAATATTTTCACTACATTTTCTTCCATTTTTTTCTTGTTCATTTCCCTTTCTTCCTGAATAATTTCCCTTAAACTGACCACTTCTTTCTGTTCTTCTTTCACATGTGCCCACTTTGCCATTTGCTCTTCTAACACACTACTTACCTTCTCTCTTTTGTTACTGCTCTCTTCTAGTTTTCTCCTTAATTCAATATTTTCTCGTTTCAAATTCTTGATCTCCTGGTTCGCTGCCTCATTGGCCAGTATCAAACTCTGTATAGTATGCTCGGTGTTTTCAGGCATGTTTCTTGATACTAGATCCTCCACTTTCTTTTCTAGTTCACTAATTCTCATAATCAACGTTTTGACCAAATCCATAACATTTGTTTCACTGTCAAATCCTGGAAATTCCAGTTCCCCACTGTTTACATTGACGGCCATGTTTAAGGTTGGTTGCAGTACTAAACTGAACAGCTGTTCCCAAAATTCCTACAAAACATTCATGTATACAGTACTTACTGACAATAGTTCTTTACATTTTTGGTAGACTATAATAACTTGCAATACTTCAAATTTTGAACAAGACTGAAGGAGACAGGACAATTCCTGAAAACAACTTAGGGTTCGTCGAGAGGTGGTTTGAGACATGTCTTCTCGCTGTGGCTGCTCATTCGTGTGTAAGAAGCTATGAAAGCTATTGGGATCAAAAGCTCATGGATCTTATACCGGAGTTTTTCCTAGCACAACGTTTAAAGGAACCCACCAGCAAAAGAGAACTAGAAGATCCCTCATTATTAAATTTCATATTTATCAGGCATGAAAATGATACTGACAATATAAATTACCACTCTCCTTTGGCAAAGATGACCATGTAGTATTAGATTGTAATTTCAGGACAGCATATGATACAGGTAGTATCCATCCATCATCCAATCGTACACTGCCTCATGAGGAGTGTAAGAGCTTAGGGCTAGGCGAGTTGGTCCTGACATTTAAGATGAGAGTGACCAGCCTCACTCATCCCTGAGTGGCATTATGTGAGCAATAAACCCCAACCATCCCTTGGATATAAACCTGAACCAGCTCAATCCAACTGGGGTGCCTTAATTACCCACTAAACCACCAGGTGCCATAATTTGGTTATATGGTTACCACCCAGCACAGCAAATGCATTCCTGGTGTACAGGAAACCAGTTGATTTGTTACTCTGTGTAGTCACCCACAGACAGGAGGAAGAGGAAAAAATGAAGGAAAGAAAGACAAAGAGAGGAAAGAAGGAAGGAAGAGAGGAAAGGGCAGTCACCTGAGAGCAGCATTATATCAAATAAGTGGATGATGAGCACCCCCACCTACCACTAACCTAAAGATGTACTTTATGGAAATAGACTGGGAAAAGGAGCTAAGAGGACAAGATATAAATGTTATATATGAAAATTTCTGTGAAATTTACAAAACAGGAGTCCAAAATTACATCCCACAAGACAGAGAAGTCAAAATAAGGATAATGGAATGGTTTAACATTGAACGTAAAATGGCAAATGAGATACGAGATTTGCCGTGGATCAGATACAGACGACATAATGGTGAGACAGCATATAACAAATACAAGCAGGAAAGAAATGATTATACAAGGGTAAGGAGAGAAGCTCAAAGGCAGCAGAAGACATTATAAATAACAGTACTGATCAACCGAAGCTGTTTTACAGCTACACACAAAGCAAAAATAATATCAAAGATAAAATACAGTTCATCATGGACGAGGAGAAAATCTATATCAATGAAGAAGATATTTATGAAGTATGAAACAGAGACCCCCAATCAGCTTTTTACGTGGGGGGGGAGGGCTTGCCATCCACTCACTCGATGTAGTGCTGCTTTCAGGTGCCTGCCCTTTCCTCTCTTCCTTCCTCTTATGTCCTTCTTTCCATTCACTCTTTCCTCTTCCTTCTGACTATGGGTGACTCTACACTGAGTGACAAGCCAAATGGTTTCCTGTACACCAGGAAAACATTTACTACACTGGGTGGCAATCATATAAACAAATTATGAGGCCTGATGGTTTAGTGGGTAATTAAGGCTCTCCAACCGAATTAAGCCTGTGTCGGTTTATATCCAAGGGATGGTTGGGAGTTTATTGCTCATGTAATGCCACTTAGAGATGAGTGAGGCTGGTCACTCTTATCTCAAATGTCAGGACCAACTTGCCTAGCCCCAGGCTCGTACACTCCTCTTGGGGCAACACAGGTTTAGATGATAAATGCATTTATGTAAGTAGATTTGAGAAAGATGAAACTGAACAAGCATGCCCACACATTTTAACAAATATAACTATATTGGAACAAGAGGTCCAAGAAGAGATGGGTAAACTAGACCAAGGAAAAGCTAATGGTTCTGATGAGATTTCAAGTTGGGTATCACATGAATGTGCAAAAGAGTTAAGCAGACCAATACATTTACTATTCAGGGAATCCTTAAGACAAGGTAAGCTTCGTGATACTTAGAAGAAGGCAAACATTGTTCCCCTCTTTAAGAAAGGAAATTGACAAAATCTACTTAACTACCAACCAGTATCACTGACCAGCATTGTAAGTAAGGTATGAGAAAAGCTGACACAGAAAATTTGGGTAAATCAACTGGAAAAACACAATAATAGAAAAAGACTTCTGTTTTCGAACAGGAAATCATGTGTTACTAATCTACTGTGCTACTAAGACAAAGTTACAGAAACACTGCAGAAAAGAGATGGCTGGGTAGACAGGATCTATTTGGATTTCAAGAAGGCATTTGACACAGTACGACATCAAAGACTTTTATGGAAACTGTACCATCAACGAGGAATCCAAGTAATCTGTACTGTTGGATGCAAGATTTTCTCAGAAAAAAGGAAATGAGGAGAGCACTAAGGGGATATTACTCATCATGGAGTGAAGTGACAAGTGGAGTTCCACAGGACTCAGGGCTGGCACCAATTACACTTTTAACATATATAAAAGACAAAGGCAGGAACACTGGAAATGGAAGCTATCTAAATATGTTTACTGATGATGGAAAAATCTATCTATTCCCAGACGCCTTAATCCCGAACGGGGTGGCCACAAACAAATTGCCTCTTGCAGAGAGCTATGAGAAGAATGAAATAAATAAGTCACATGAATGGAGCAGTAGATGGCAAATGGAATTGAATGTGGACAAATGTAGACGTGTATGGTATGTAGGAGGACAGCTGGGCCTTGATAGCAGGCTGTAAAGCCTATGCCCAAAGCCGGACACATTTAAAAAAAAAAAAAAAAAAAAAGTCATGTAATAAAATTTGGTCTAATCCACTGCTGTCCCATGAGAAGCATAGGAGCCAGGGGCTAGGCAAGTTGGTCCTGACATTTAAGATGATAGTAACAAGCCTCGCTCATCCCCGAGTGGCATTACGTGAGCAATAAACCCCAACCACCCCCTGGACATAAACCTGCACTGGCTCAATCCAACTGGAGTGCCCTAATTACCCACTAAACCACCAAGTGCCATAATTTGGTTATATGGTTACCACTCAGCGTAGTATATGGTTTCCTGATGTACAGGGAACCATTTGGCTTGTCACATGGTGTAGTCACCTGTAGACATAAGGAAGAGGAAAGAATGATGGAAAGAAGGACAAAAGGAAGGAAGGAAGGAAAGGATGAAGCAAAGAAGGACAAGAGAAAGGAGGGAAAGAAGGAAGAAAGAGAGGAAAGGGCATGCACCTGAGAGCAGCACTACATCAAGTGAGTGGATGGTGAGTGCCCTCACCTACCAAAATATTTGGTAGATGTAAAAAACGACCAGACTGGAATGATAAGTTAGGAAGTTCAACCCTACTCACATCAGAAAAGGAGAAGGAATTAGGAATAATTATCAATAACAGACTATTACCTGCTTACCACATAAATCAGAATGTACAGAACATGTACAGTACATACTACTTGCTAATATGAGTGAAGCATTCACATATACAGGGTGGTCCAAAAGTAGATGGACAGTATGTGTAAATTGTGATGGAAAACAGTTTGAGCACCTGCGTTGATAGAATTTAAGGGCTTTTGTATTATTGTTCACAATAAAATTTAATTGTCAATGTAATAATTGTGTTAGTAAATATAATTGCATGTATATGTAATCTCAAAATAAATGTTATCATTTACTGTCCACCTACTTTTGGACCACCCTGTATAAATGAAGACATGCTGAGGAACATAATCACATCATTCATTAGACCAACTCTGGAGTGTGCATCTGTAGTCTGGAACCCACATCTTAAAAAACACCTAGATAAGATTGAAAAGGTACAATGGGCTGCTACAAGATGGGCTCCAAGTTTAGGGGATCTAAGCTATGAAGAAAGACTAGAAAAATTCATTCTACCAACATTACAAGAGAGAAGGAAAAGAGGTGACATGATTATGTTGTATGAATATACCAGAGGAAATGAGAAAATGGACATAAATGAGTATATAACCTATGGGGAAGCAACATCAAGAGGACACTGCAAAAAACTATACAAAAAGAGGGATAATAAGACGTAAAGAAATTCAGTTTTTCAAATAGAGCATCTGATCAATGGAATGCATTACCAAATGAAATACTGTGTGTCAACACTATTAGAAAATTTAAAGTTATACAGTATATGATGAAAATATTTCAAAACATGGGACAGTACGAGCCTGACTCGCTCCTGTTAAGGTACGATAGAAGCATTTGCGTGGAGTGGAAAAATCTGCCAGACGCAACCAGAAACTACGTCTCGTTTTCCTTTTTATGGGCTAAGGGGGTGTTAGTTAAACATCAGTGTTATTTTTCTGATCAATAATTACGATATTGGTTAAGCAAATAGCTTTAAAAAATGTAAATCCCTCTTACTTATGTTATTTCACCCAAAATATTCATTTCGTTCTCGTTTCGTTTTTGAAGGCTCCAACATGCTTGCATGCGTCGGCCTTGGTCACCTAATGGTGGCTCTCCACGCTGCTCGATCCCTGGCAGCCTCCCTGTTCAGTCCCTTAACCCTTAAGTCACACTTAATGACCTCGTCCCATGTCTTTCTCGGTCTACCCCTCCCTCAATATAACACCTCTCACCCTCTGTACCCAATTATCCTCCCCCATCCTCCCCACATGTCCAAACCACCTCAGCCTACCTCTCCTCATCACAACACCAATACACTCCAGTCCCATCCTACCTCTCAATTCTTCCATCGTAAACACAGCCCCCCCAGGCCTTGCACGCAAGGACGCACTCCACATCCACCTAATCATTGTCATTTCTGTATGTTTAAACTTGCGAATATCCTCTTCCTTTACTGCCCAGGTCTCACTACCAAACAGCATCACACTCCTAACACATGCTGCATACAAAGACCCCTTAGCACATAAGGAGAGTCCTCTCAATGTCAGAAGAGGCAACAGCTCCCTGAACTTCTTCCAACCACTTCTCACCCTAGCAACCGAGCTAACTCCAGCCCCACCTCCGGTCCGGCACATAACATGTCTCCCAAATAACGAAACTCCTCCACACACTCAAGAGACTCACCAGCAAGTTCAACCCTCTCACACCTAACAATCTCCACCTGCTCTCCCTGACACGCCGCACACATGAAATCAGCATCGTCTCGCAGTCTACCTCTAAAACCACTATATCTCTTGTGCACCCATTTATCAAAAACACTACACAAGATGGAATTACTTCCCACACCCTTGTGGCAAACTGCACATGGCCACTCTCCCTCTCCTCTGATTGTGCCTTCACCAACCCTAGATATCATCACTTTTGTTTTATCTGCATTTACCCTTAAGCCCTTGTACCCCATACCATCTCTCCACTTCTTAAATCTTTCCTCCGCCTCCTTTTCATTCTCTGCAATCAACACCAAATCATCAGCGTACAACATCTCTCATGGGAGTCCATCTCTGAAGTCACGTGAGAGGGCTTCAAGCACCATGATAAACAACAAGGGACTCAAAACTGACCCCTGATGCACACCAACATTCACGGAAAACTCATCACTCAAAGCTCCATTCACTTTTACCTGGGTGCGAGCACCCGTGTACATGGCCATAACCACCCTAACCAGCCACTCTTCCAACCCTAGCTTTCTCATTGCCCACTTCACCACCTCTCTAGGGACTCTGTCAAAGGCCTTTTCTAAATCAACAAAAACAAAATACAATTCCCTTTTCTTGCCAATATATTTTTCCTGAAGCTGTCGAACAATGAATATGGCATCAGTGGTCCCCCTGCCTGGCATAAACCCAAACTGCATCTCATCGATATTCACTCTTTCTCTAATCATACCTTCTAGAACTCTCTCCATTACTTTCATTATCTGATCTAAGAGCTTTATACCTCTGTAATTTCCCCTTTCCAGGGCATCACCCTTTCCTTTGTACACATTTACAATTACACTCCTCAGCCAATCATCTGGGACAACACACTCATATATAATCATATTTATCAGGTCGGTGACTAACCTCACCCCAGTATCTCCTGAGGCTTCAACATTTCAGCAGTCAACCCAGACACACCTGCCGCCTTCCCCACCCACATCCTGCCTATTGCCTGACTCACAGTAGCAGCGTCAATCAAAGGCCAAGGGCCAAACACTGGATCAGTTGGCTCCAAACCTTCTCTATCCCAGTCAAACTCCTCATTCAACAACCGGCTATAATGCTCTCTCCATGCACCTTTAATATCCTCACTGTTCACCACTATCCTTCCATCATCATTCTTCACACACTGCTCACCTACAATGTCCCAATTATCCCTCTTCACCTGATTTGCCACCCCAAAAATCATATTTTTCCTTTCTCCATGATTTAGATTATCAAGTAAAAGTCTCTGTGACTCAGCCTTCGCCCTGTATACCTCTCTTCTAGCCCTGCGCTTGGCAGCCAAGTACTCCTCCCAGTTACCACCATTCTTCCATTCCCGGAAAAGCCTTCTTTTCTCCTTAAATGCAGCTTCTACACCCTCATCCCACCACCAAGTTACTTTATGTCTTGGTAGGCCTCTTGTCCAACCGCATATTGCATCGGTAACTCTCAAGAGGTTGTTCTTAAGGGCTCTATACTGTTCATTAACGCCTCTATCTACGGCTTACTGTTCAGCCACCCTCTCCTCATCTCACTATAAAAGGCATCCCTTACTGATTGGTTTCCCAGCCTCCATATTTTCCTCCTAGGTACATATGTCCTCCTTCTCATCACTCGTTCCTTAAGCACCATGTCACAAATCAACAGTTTGTGCTGCTGCACACACTCCTCGCTTCCTATAACTTTAACATCCCTCACTACTCTCCTATCAACCCTCCTGACCAGAAAATAATCTATCTGACTACTATTTCCCCCGGACTCGTACGTAATCAACCGGCTGATTCTTTTCCTAAAATGTGTGTTGCACACAATCATGTCCATAGCCTCCCCAAACTCGAGTATTCTTTCCCCTTCCGCATTCCTCACACCATATGCACATCCTCCATGGACTCCTTCATAACCTTGAGCTGCTTCACCCACATGACCATTTAAATCCCCTCTCAGAACCACTACCTCATCATCACCCATACCACTTACTACACGTATTAAATCATCCCAAAATCTATCCTTCTCTGCATCATCCAATCCTACCTGTGGAGCACATGCCGATATAACTGAAATCATTTTCTGCCCGATCAAACCTTTCACTACTAATATCCTATCACTTACTCTCATAACATTCATGAGATATTCCACCCATTTCTCTGCAACCAACGCACCCACACCCCCATATCCGTCAGTTCCCCCCTGCCAAAACAACTTATAGTGGCAATCCTTCCCAACAATCTTTCTGTCTGATCCACCCCTGTACAAAAAAAATAGTATATTTATATATTCTTCCCTAAGAAGGTTAAGAAAACATCTACCAATAAGAAGGTTTTTGGCCTGTAAAAGGTAAAAATGGACCGTAATAGGAAAAAAAGCTTAATCATGGCAGTTGTTTGAGAGAGCCTTGGAGGACCCAATACTTGCCCAAGCCCCCAACCAAATGGGCAGATTCGCATGGCCATGTGGAATGTGTGAGGTATGAATGAGGAGAGCAAGATGGTGGAAGTGGTGAAGGTGTTTAAGACTGTGAGATAAGCCGTGATGGCATTGTGTGAAACAAAGATGAAAGGATGTGAAGTGGAGTGGGAGGACGTGAAAAGTGTAAGATCGGGCATGAATGGGTGAGGAAGATGCAAGAAAGGAGTTGCTTTGTTGATGAATGAGGTGTGGCAAAGTGGAATGAGGGATTACAAATGTGTCAGCTCGAGATATATGTATGTCAAGTTCAAGTTTGAGAAGGTGAAAATGGCGGTGATTGTAGCATATGCACCGTGTGAGGACAGGAGTGAGAAAGATAGGTTTTGGGAAAAGCTGGATGAAGCAGTGAGAGAAATGCCCAGGAGCTATTAAGTGATCGTAATGTGTGATACGAATAGAAGAGTAGGAACTGGTCCTGAGGATAACATAATGGGTTGTAATGGAGTACCAGGAGAAAATGATAATGGAATGCAACAGAAGGATATGTGTCAGAAAAGGAGGTTGTGCATTTGTAACTCATATTTCAAACACAAAGATGCACATAAATATACATGGTATAGAGAGAATGGGGATCATATTGAAAGAAGCCTGATTGATTACATGCTTGCAGAGAGGTCGATGCTGGGAATGGTTGCTGATATGAGGGCCGTGAGAGGACGATGTGGAGGTCTGTCAGATCATATGATTGTGATATGCAAGATCAAGCTGAGAGGAGTGAGGTGGACCAGGAGAGAGAGGAGCAGTCAGGGAGAATGACTGAAAGTCGAGAAGCTGAGAATCAATGAAATGGCAGATGATTACAGGACCAGAGTAGGGGAAGAGTTAGAATCAGAGAATTGGAATGAAATGAATCTGGACAACAGAATGCATACAAGGACTGCTTTATTTTTTTTTATTACTATTTTTTTTTTTTTTGAAATAACAGAACAGAGGGGAAAAAAAAAAAATCCATACACCAGATTACTTGTGTCCTCCATTCATGAAATATCTGTAACAGTTGGACTTGAACAGCTGTAGGTTGAAGTTTGGAGGGAAACAACTCCGGGGAAGCGAGTTCCAGAGAGATGCAATTCAGGGAATAAAAGACTTCTGATAGGCAGAAGTTCTGCAATATGGCTGTGTGACATTCCAGTCATGAGCACTGCCAGATGCCCGTGTAGCACGAGGGAAGGCATGAAGAGGTGGCACAATGGACGCAACTTTGTCTGAGAATTTGCCATAAAGATATCTGCAAAATAAAGCAAGGGAGGCAACATTCCTTCTTACTCTTAGGGGAGGTAAATTGTTTGTAATAGCAGGGTCAGTAATAATTCCAAGAGCTTTCTTCTGAATTTTGTCTAGTTGTTTTAATGCAACCTCTCCACATCCATTCCACAAGGGTGAGCAATATTCAAGCTGAGAGCACAAGTGACTCTTGTAAATTAAAGTTATCTGCTCGTCAGTGAAGAAGTTACAGATTCTGTATAATAATCCAAGTTTCTTTGAGGCGGTTTTAGCAAGTGATCTGACATGAGAGGTCCAGCTGAGGGCACTGGTAATTGAGACGCTGAGAATTTCGATACTTTTGGAGACGGAAATATTAGTATCATTAAAAGTAATATATGAATCAGGCAATATCTGTCTATTAGTAAATTGTATATATTTGGTTTTACAAGCATTAAATGAGACAAAGGTTGTTGTCTCCATTCACTGATCACAGATAAGTCTTGATTTACAGAGATGGCTGTGGAGAGATGGAGATATCAGACTTTGTAAATGAGTGTCTGAGTGTGAACGAACTGTGAAGTGTTGAGTCATCTCCATATGAATGGATGGGATTGTGGGTGACAGATAAGAGGTCATTAATATGAACCAGGAACAGGGTTGGCGCCATAACCGATCCCTGTGGCACACCGGGGTTAACTGAGTGGAAATTGGAATATACATCATCAACATTTACTCTTATTTTTCTGTCGCTGAGATATGAGGCAAGCAGGGGAACAAAAGAAGTTAGTCCATAGCTAGAGAGTTTGGACAGTAGGGAACGATGCTATACTCTGTCGGAAGCCTTAGAAATATCAAGGGCTATTGCGTGAGTTTCTCTACATAGGTCGATTGATTGGTGGATGGTATGAGTCAGGAGACTGAGTATGTCAATGGTGGATCTTTTGTGTCGAAAACCATATTGTTTATTGCTAATAAAGTTGTTGGATTCAAGGTGCTTATTGATTAAAATTTCAAATACTTTACCAAGAGAAGATGTGACAGCTATTGATCTGTAATCAGAGGTCAGAGAAACTTCCTTTCTTTGGAATTGGGTGGATATTGGCTTCTTTCCATGAATTAGGGAATGAAGAAGTACGTATGCATAGTCTGAATAATCTGGCAAGAACAGGTGTGAGTTCTGGGGAACACTTTTTCAAAACAATTGGAGGAATTCCATCAGGGCCTGGAACTTTGTTGGTAGGTAAACTGTCTAGGATGGATTTTACATATCTTGTCTGCATTTTAAGTGGACCAATTTCGGAAGAGTCAAGTTCTAGTACAGGGACGTTCTGACTGACTTCCTCTATGGCAGAATTTCTGGCAAATGTACTGGCAAAGATATTTGCCTTCCAATGTGGGTCATTTGTAATGCTGCCATCTGAAGACTTTAGTGGGGGAATGGATGATGATTTGTTAAAGTTATTACTGAAAGAATTAAGAGTTGACCAGAATATTCTATTGTCATTAAGGGTTGTTAAGTAGTTTTGATGCTTGATTATGAAGAAAGTTTGATTTAGCGAGATTTATCACAGCTTTTGCATGGTTTCTAGCAATTTTAAATTGACAGAGTGATTCAGATGTTTTTGATTTTAAGTGTTATATGCCAATGACTTTTGGGCTGTTGCTCTTGCACTGTTGTTATCAAACCATTTTGGACAGTTCAGTCTTTTAGTGAACTGCTGACTTGGTATGAACAAATCCATACCAGCTAGTATAAAATCACTAATATGGGACTGGGTAGAACTGGCATCACTAGAGAAGAAAGAATGCCACGGAATGTCAGCAGGATCATTTCTAAATATATCCCAGTTTTTTTTTTTTTTTTTTATGCAAGCAAGAAGGAACCAAAGGCCACAGGTCTGCATACTGTTCCTTCCAAGAAAAAGCAAAAACAATACAAAACAGAGCAAAATTCAAGATACGTTCATTTCGAGATGCCTGGACACACTGCGTTTGAAAGACTGGAGATCATAGGAAGTAGGAAATACAGACAGAGGAAGACAGTTCCAGAGTTGACCAGTTGCATAAATGAAGGACTGGGAGTAATGGTTAACTCTTGCATTAGAGAGTTGGACAGAAAAGGGATGAGAGTTTGTTGCTAGATGGGTACTACGTGCCCGTCGTAGAGGTGGAGGGATGCAAGCAGACACTTCAGAGGAACAGTGACCATTGAAGTAGCGATAGAAGAGAGATAAAGATGCAACAGTGCTGCGAAGAGACAAAGGTTGAAGGGAATCAGTAAGAGGAGGAGAGTTAATGAGACGAAAAATCTTTGACTCCACCCTATTGAGAAGAGCTGCATGTGGGGAGCCTCCCACCACATGAGAGTTGTACTCCATACACAGGCGAATAAAACCCGTGTACAAGGTCAACAACTGTGCAGGGGTAAAGAAAGTTCGGAATCGGCTTAGCACACCTAATCTCTTGGAAGCAGATTTCACAAGAGATGTAATATGTTCTTTCCAAGATAAATCCCGAGAAAATGAAACCCCAAGCATGTTCAAGGATGTTGCAGGACATAAATGTTCATTATTAAACATTAGTGGGTAATCCTGAGGAAGATTTTGTCGGGTTGATAAGTGTAAGAACTGAGTTTTTGATGCATTAAAAATAACAAGATTATTTTTACCCCAATCAGAGATATGAGCCAAGTCAGACATTAGGTGTGCCATAGCCTCTTCCCTTTTTTGTTGAAGTAACTGCTGAGATGGACGTTGCAGGAACCGAATGGAAAGGTGAAGGGTGGAATCATCAGCATATGAGTGGATAGGGTTAGATGTACAGCTTAGAAGGTCATTGATGAATAAAAGGAAGAGAGTAGGTGATAGGACAGAGCCCTGAGGAACACCACTGTTGATAGGTCTAGGAGAGGAACGATGGCCATCTACAACAGCGGCTATAGAATGACCAGAAAGGAAGCTAGAGATGAAGGCACAGATAGAAGGATAGAAACCGTAGGAGGGCAGTTTGGAAATTAAAGATTTATGCCAGACTCGATCGAAAGCCTTTGAGATGTCAAGTGCAATGGCAAAGCTCTCACCAAAGTTCCGAAAGGAGGATGACCAAGAGTCTGAAAGGTAGGTGAGAAGATCGGCAGTGGAGCGTCCCTGATGGAACCCATACTGACGATCAGAAACAAGGTTGTGACAGGAAAGATGCTTTAAAATTTTTCTGTTAAGAATGGACTCGAAAACTTTTGAGACATAGGATGTTAAAGCAATTGGATGATAGTTAGAGGGTTGGGAATGGTCACCCTTCTTTGGGACTGGCTGAATGAGAGCAAACTTCCAGCAAGAAGGAAAGGTACAAGTTGAGAGACAAAGGTGAAAGAGTTTACCTAGGCAGGGTGTAAGCACAGAAACACAGTTTTTGAGGACAACAGGAGGGACTCCATCAGGACCATATGCCTTTTTAGTATTGAGGCCAGTGATGGCAGAAAACACATCAGCTGAAGAAATTTTAATGTCAGTCAAGAGGAAGTCAGAGGGGGGAAGTGATGGAGGAATAGCACCGGAATCGTCTAAGGTGGAATTGGAGGAGAAAGTCTGAGCGAAGAGATCTGCTTTATCAGTAGAAGAAATAGCTACAGAGCCATCAGAGTAGAAAAGAGGAGGGAAGGATGATGAGGTAAATTTGTTAGAAAGGTTTTTGGCAAGGTGCCAGAAGGAGCGAGAAGAATTCGAGTTGGAGAGTATGGAACATTTAGCACGGATGAAATTGTTTTTAGCAGAGCAAAGAACAGACTTAGCATGATTCCGGGCAGAAATATATAAAAGGTGTGATTCAGGGGTGGGTTGGCTCCGGTACCTCTTATAGGCCCTCTCCTTGTTGCAGACAGCATTAGAACAAGCGTGATTAAACCAAGGCTTTCTTGCATTAGTCAGAGGATATGAGAAAGGAATGTATGCTTCCATGCCCGAGAGAATAACCTCCGTAACGCGCAAGGCACACTCAGATGGCTCCCGGCCAAGGAAGCAATAATCATTCCATGGAATATCAAAGAAGTACTGCCTGAGGGCCTCCCAATCTGTAGCTCCAAAGTGCCACAGGCGGCGTTTCTTTGGAGGGTCCACAGGCCGTACTGGAGCGATTGGACATGTTAAGGTAATAAGATTATGATCGGAGGAGCCCAACGGAGAGAAAAGATGAACAGTGTAAGCAGGACTAGTTGTTAGGAAAAGGTCAAGTATGTTGGAACACTCTCCAAGGCGGTCAGGGATACGGGTAGGGTGCTGTACAAGCTGCTCTAGGTCATTAAGGATAGAAAAGATGTAGGCTTGTTCACCAGGTGGATCAGTGAAAGGAGAGGAGAGCCAAAGGTGGTGGTGAACATTGAAATCTCCTAGAATGGAGATTTCAGAGAAAGGAGAAATGGATAGAATGTGTTCCATCATAGAAATAAGATAGTCAAAGAATTTTTGATAGTCAGTAGAATTAGGAGATAAGTAAACAGCACAGATATATTTAGTCAGAGAAAGACAGGAAAGCCGAAGCCAGAGAGTAGAGAATTCAGAAGAATCAAGTTCAGGAACACGAGAGCAAGATAGATCGTTGCGTACATATACGCAACAGCCACGTTTGGCTTGGAAACGAGAATAGAAAAAGTAGGAGGATACAGAAAAGGGTTTGCTGTCAGTTGCCTCAAACAGTTGAGTCTCAGTGAGAAAGAGAAGGTGCGGTTTGCCCTATCAAAGTGCCAACAAGTCACCTTGACAGGTTCAGAACGGGGAGGTTTGGGGGGGGTAGCTAATGAGGCTTTGATGAGATTGTGGTCAGAGGATCCAAGTGGTGACAGTATCTCTATTCTGTAGTGATCTGGATTATTTGTCAGGAACAGGTCCAAGAGATGGGCATTATGGTCGGGATTATCTGGTATTCTGGCTGGTTGCTTTACCAACTGCGTTAGATTAAACAATTCTGCAAACAGCTCACACTCTAGACCAGCATCGTCAGTCCTGGCAGAATGCAATAACCATTCAACATTATGTACATTAAAATCACCCAAAATGGTAATTTCGGTACTAAGGGCAAGGTTGAGGTTACTCAACTGTGTGGATATTGAGAAATACACTGGGTTCTGAAGAGGCATTGGGGGAGCGACCGACTACACAGATATATCTGATAATATTTAGATAATTTAATTTGTACAGTGAATAATCAAAACTGGATGAAGTGAAAAGTATCAACTGCTTAGTTAGAAATGCTAAAGTGATGTGTGGTGTGGCAAGAGTAACAACAAAGAAGAAAGGTATGGCATGGTGGGATGGTGAGGTCAAGAGAGCAGTGGAGGAAAAGAAGAAGAAGTGGCTAGAGTGGTTATAGGACACGGGTTCAATTGAAATAAGAACTGAATACTGTATATTGAGAGCAAGAAGCACGTAAAGGGATTAGTGAAGAGGAAAAAGGAGGAGGTAAATGATGATCTGGGAAGAAAAATGAATGCAGACTACTCTGAAAATAGGAAGTTATTCTGGAAAGAGGTGAGGAACTGTAGAAGTGAAAGTGGAAAGAAATGGGATGGTGTGAAGAATGTAGATGGTAAATTGTTAACCCATGGAGATGAAGTAAGGAGCAGATGGGAAGAATATTTTGAAAGCCTGATGAATGGGAATAGAGAGGGCAGAGTGGCTGTAAACATGACTGGTTTTAGGGGTGTCCAGAGATGGAATGCAGTGCCAGGAGATGTGACACTTGCACAGGTGAAGAGAGCTGTGAGGTGGATGAAAAATGGGAAAGCAGCTGGGGTTGACGAACTGTATGCAGAGATAATTAAGTGTAGTGGAAAGAGTGGAATGAAGTACTTGTTGGAGATATGTAAGAAGGCATGGATGAGTGAAACTGTGCCAGCAGAGTGAAAAAAGGTCGTGATTGTACCCCTGTACAAAAATAGAGATGAGAGAAGTGAGTGCTAGAACTTTCGTGGCACAAGTTTACTGAGTGTGGTGGGGAAGGTATCATTTTCGTTTTCGTTTTTGAAGGCTCCAACATGCTTGCACGCGTCGGCCTTGGTCACCTAATGACGGCTCTCCACGCTGCTCGATCCCTGGCAGCCTCCCTGTTCAGTCCCTTAACCCTTAAGTCACACTTAATGACCTCGTCCCATGTCTTTCTCGGTCTACCCCTCCCTCAATATTAACAACTCTCACCCTCTGTACCCAATTATCATCCCCCATCCTCTCCACATGTCCAAACCACCTCAGCCTACCTCTCCTCATCACAACACCAATACACTCCAGTCCCATCCTACCTCTCAACTCTTCTATCGCAAACCCAGCCCCCCCAGGCCTTGCACGCAAGGACGCACTGCACATCCACCTAATCACTGTCATTTCTGTACGTTTAAACCTGCGAATATCCTCTTCCTTTACTGCCCAGGTCTCACTACCAAACAGCATCACACTCCTAACACATGCTGCATACAACGACCCCTTAGCACGTAAGGAAAGTCCTCTCAGTGTCAGGAGAGGCAACAGCTCCCTGAACTTCTTCCAACCACTTCTCACCCTAGCAACCGAGCTAACTCCAGCCCCACCTCCGGCACATAACATGTCTCCCAAATAACGAAACTCCTCCACAAACTCAACAGACTCACCTGCAAGTTCAACCCTCTCACGTCTAACAATCTCCACCTGCTCTCCCCGACACGCCGCACACATGAAATCAGCATCATCTCGCAGTTGCCTCTAATACCACTACATCTCTTGTGCACCCATTTATCACAAACACTACACAAGATGGAATTACTTCCCACACCCATGTGGCAAACTGCACATGGCCACTCTCCCTCTCCTCTGATTGTACTGCCACCAACCCTAGATATCATCACTTTTGTTTTATCTGCATTTACCCTTAAGCCCTTGTACCCCATACCATCTCTCCACTTCTTAAATCTTTCCTCCGCCTCCTTTTCATTCTCTGCAATCAACACCAAATCATCAGCGTACAACATCTCTCATGGGAGTCCATCTCTGAAGTCACGTGAAAGGGCTTCAAGCACCATGATAAACAACAAGGGACTCAAAACTGACCCCTGATGCACACCAACATTCACGGAAAACTCATCACTCAAAGCTCCATTCACTCTTACCTGGGTGCGAGCACCCATGTACATGGCCATAACCACCCTAACCGGCCACTCTTCCAACCCTAGCTTTCTCATTGCCCACTTCACCACCTCTCTAGGGACTCTGTCAAAGGCCTTTTCTAAATCAACAAAAATGAAATGCATTTCCCTTTTCTTTCCAATATATTTTTCCTGAAGCTGTCGAACAGTGAATATGGCATCAGTGGTCCCCCTGCCAGGCATAAACCCAAACTGCATCTCATCGATATTCACTCTTTCTCTAATCATACCTTCTAGAACTCTCTCCATTACTTTCATTATCTGATCTAAGAGCTTTATACCTCTATAATTTCCCCTTTCCAGGGCATCACCCAATCATCTGGGACAACGTTTCATTTTGTTTCGTTTTTGAAGGCTCCAACATGCTTGCATGCGTCGGCCTTGGTCACCTAATGGCGGCTCTCCATGCTGCTCGATCCCTGGCAGTCTCCCTGTTCAGTCCCTTAACCCTTAAGTCACACTTAATGACCTCGTCCCATGTCTTTCTCGGTCTACCCCTCCCAACCCTTCCCCCAATATTAACACCTCTCACCCTCTGTACCCAATTATCATCCCCCATCCTCTCCACATGTCCACAACACACTCATATAAAATCATATTTAACAGGTCAGTGACTAACCTCACTCCAGTATCTCCTGAGGCCTTCAACATTTCGGCAGTCAACCCAGACACACCAGCCGCCTTCCCCACCCACATCCTGCCTATTGCCTGACTCACAGTAGCAGCGTCAATCAAAGGCCAGGGGCCAAACACTGGATCAGCTGGCTCCAAACCTTCTCTATCCCAATCAAACTCCTTATTCAACAACTGGCTATAATGCTCTCTCCATGCATCTTTAATATCCTCACTGTTCACCACTACCCTTCCATCATCATTATTCACACACTGCTCACCTACAATGTCCCGATTATCCCTTTTCACCTGATTTGCCACCCTAAAAATCATATTTTTCCTTTCTCCATGATTTAGATTATCAAGTAAAAGTCTCTGTGACTCAGCCTTCGCCCTGTATACCTCTCTTCTAGCCCTGCGCTTGGCAGCTAAGTACTCCTCCCTGTTACCACCCTTCTTCCATTCCCGGAAAAGCCTTCTTTTCTCCTTAAATGAAGCTTCTACACCCTCATCCCACCACCAAGTTACTTTATGTCTTGGAGGGCCTCTTGTCCAACCCCATATTGCATCGGTAACTCTCAAGAGGTTGTTCTTAAGGGCTCTATGCTGTTCAATAACGCCTCTATGTACGGCTTCCTGTTCAGCCACCACTCTCCTCATCTCACTATAAAAGGCATCCCTTACTGATTGGTTTCCCAGCCTCCATATTTTCCTCCTAGGTACATATGTCCTCCTTCTCATCACTCGTTCCTTAAGCACCATGTCACAAATCAACAGTTTGTGCTGCTGCACACACTCCTCGCTTCCTATAACTTTAACATCCCTCACTAATCTCCTATCAACCCTCCTGACCAGAAAATAATCTATCTGACTACTATTTCCCCCCGACTCGTACGTAATCAACTGTCAACACCAAACTACATACAAGCTACACACTACACTTCCTTTTCAAAAAATTCTAAAAAATGGCGCACATAAATCATGCCTCGGAGTCCGCAGGGGGGGGGGGACCATAAATGCCCCCACCATCTGCCCCTCTCCCGGTGACGGCTCTCGGAGCTGCCTGGAACCATTGTCTGACTCACTCCTTCTTCATTTCTGTAACATTCGCGGCCTTTCCTCTAACTTTCGCTCTGTTGAGCACCACCTCTTCTTCTCTAAACCTCACCTTCTCTTTCTTTCTGAGACTCAGCTGTCTGAGACAACTGACAGCAAATCCTTTTCTGTATCCTCCTACTTTCTCTACTCTCATTTGAAAGCCAAAGGTGGCTGTTGTGTATATGTATGCGACGATCTATCTTGCTCTCGTGTTCCTGAACTTGATTCTTCTGAATTCTCTACTCTCTGGCTTCGGCTCTCCTGTCATTCTCTGACTAAATATATCTGTGCTGTTTACTTATCTCCTAATTCTAC